>SJYX01019203.1:0-113640 GCA_006410675.1 Oreotragus oreotragus | reverse complement strand
GATGCTTTTGAACTGTGGTGTTGGAGAAGACTCTTGAGAGTCCCTTGGACTGCAAGGAGATCCAACCAGTCCATTCTGAAGGAGATCAGCCCTGGGATTTCTTTGGAAGGAATGATGCTAAAGCTGAAACTCCAGTACTTTGGCCACCTCATGCGAAGGGTTGACTCACTGGAAAAGACTCTGATGCTGGGAGGGACTGGGGGCAGGAGGAAAAGGGGATGACAGAGGATGAGATGGCTGGATGGCATCACGGACTTGATGGACGTGAGTCTGAGTGAACTCCGGGAGTTGGTGATGGACAGGGAGGCCTGGCGTGCTGTGATTCATGGGATCGCAAAGAGTCGAACATGACTGAGCGACTGAACTGACTGAACTGATGTCTTTGTTTTACCCACACAGCACTGCATGGAACATATTCTTAATTATTATCTGCATCTCCATCATGGCCACAATACATGGCTCAAGATTATTCCAAGTCTAAGATTCATTTTAAAATGAATAGGACTGTTGGTCTCAGAGGGGTGGTGGGGAAAAATGAATTATCAGTTATTGTGTGGAAAGAATATAAGACATGTTAGATGACAGACATTTTAGAATCATTATTATTATGACTTTGTGTATTCTGGGGCTGAAAAGACACAGGAGCTTAGGATATATAGTTGTCAACACACCTCATAGCAGTGGCAAGTGCTTCATACAATTAGCATCTGAATACACAATTATGGAATGCAGGCAATTGGAAATCTCCATATGATAGGGGTCATTTTCACAAATATTATAGCACTTATTGTACCCAAGTGTATTTTTGCATAACTCTTGTAATATTGCAGAATTGCCTTCTGTTTTATAGAAAATGCTACTCAGGAAGGCTAAGGGAAAAAAAGTATCAAATTTGCAAGTTAGGCATTTTTTTCAGCATTCAAAATATGACCACAAGAGATTGATGACAATTTAATTGCTTTGAAATCATGTCTTAGATACACAGTTCACAATTTTAAAGCAATGGATCCGTGTTTAACCCCTGAATTACTAGCCCACAACTTCTTGGGTTCTGTCCTGTTTTCACCACTTAAAATTACTAAGGTTAATTTGATTTTACGAAAAGGTGATGTGGAGGCAGATATTTTGAATTTCATTTCTGTCTCTACTACTCTGGATTTTTAGTGACAGGCAAGTTGCCTTAAGCCCTCGGAGCCTTAGTTTCCTTACCTGTAAAAGTCAAGGTGATAATGCCAATCACAAGCGTTCACAAACATGGACTTTACAGTTAGTTCAGTTCAGTTCAGTCGCTCAGTCGTGTCCAACTCTTTGCGACCCCATGAATCGCAGCATGCCAGGCCTCCCTGTCCATCACCAACTCCCGGAGTTCACTCAAACTCACATCCGTCGAGTCAGTGATGTCATCCAGCCATCTCATCCTCTGTCATCCCCTTTTCCTCCTTCCCCCAATCCCTCCCAGCATCAGAGTCTTTTCCAATGAGTCAACTCTTCACATCAGGTGACCAAAGTACTGGAGTTTCAGCTTTAGCATCAGTCCTTCCAAAGAACACCCAGGGCTGATCTCTTTCAGAATGGACTGGTTGGATCTCCTTGCAGTCCAAGGGACTCTCAAGAGTCTTCTCCAACACCACAGTTCAAAAGCATCAATTCTTTGGCATTCAGCTTTCTTCACAGTCAAACTTTCACATCCATACATGACCACAGGAAAAACCATAGCCTTGACTAGATGGACCTTTGTTGACAAAGTAATGTCTCTGCTTTTCAATATGCTATCTAGGTTGGTCATAACTTTTCTTCCAAGAAGTAAGTGTTTTTTAATTTCCTGGCTGCAGTTACCATCTGCAGTGACTTTAGACTACTAGAATGTAAATCTGGATTCTCCCCTTGCTAGCTGTGAAGGGGATAAATGAATTAGTGAACATTTCAGGGCCCTGAGGTCCTTATTTGAAAGCTCGTTGCACAGACTGTAGGAGGTGGCACTATACAAAAGCGCCCAGTGAGGGACAGCTGAGTCCATGTGACCTGGCACAACTCTCAAAAGTCTCCCCAGAGGAAGCAGGTACTTCTCTACCCAAAGATGCCATCTTCTTCCCCAAATCCTACACTGACCACCAGGAGGCACTGTTTCCTAATTTACACAATGTATGATGTCGCTTAAAGCCACCTTGTATCTGATTTTGTACCTACCTTGCTTTGAAGATTAAATGAGATATGGGAGCCCTGCAATGACTTCATCCAGATCTCTGAGCTTGGCTTCCAAGGTTGCTGCCTGTAGGCAGCCCTAGCCCTCGCCCTCTGTTATGCACCCAACTGGTCAACCCACACCCTTGCCTCTGAGCCTGTGAACTTGTGACTATCTGAAGTGTCTTTCTACCCATTTCTTCTGCCAATCAGCTGTGACTCACTCCACATGCTCTGAGGTCCTTATATGAAAGCTCACTTTTCCAGATGTTCATCTTAAAGCAGCTCCCTGACCTCTGCGTTTCTGTGGCTAGGGGAGAACACTTGCAAGGCGGTTCAGTTCAGTTCAGTTGAGCTCAGTCACTCAGTTATGTCTCACTCTTTGCGACCTGATGAATCGCAGCACACCAGGCCTCCCTGTCCATCACCAATTCCCGGAGTTCACTCAAACTCACGTCCATCGAGTTGGTGATGCCATCCAGCCATCTCATCCTCTGTCATCCCCTTCTCCTCCTCCTGCCCCCAATCCCTCCCAGAATCAGAGTCTTTTTCAATGAGTCAGCTCTTTGCATGAGGTGGCCAAAGTACTGGAGCTTCAGCTTTAGCATCATTCCCTCCAAAGAACACCCAGGGCTGATCTCCTTTAGAATGGACTGGTTGGAACTCCTTGCAGTCCAAGGGACTCTCAAGAGTCTTCTCCAGCACCACAGTTCAAAAGCATCAATTCTTTGGCGCTCAGCGCTCTTCACAGTCCAACTCTCACATCCATACATGACCACTGGAAAAACCATAGCCTTGACTAGATGGACCTTTGTTGGCAAAGTAATGTCTCTGCTTTTCAATATACTATCTAGGTTGGTCAGAACTTCTCTTCCAAGGGGTAAGCGTCTTTTAATTTCATGGCTGCAGTCACCATCTGCAGTGATTTTGGAGCACACAAAAATAAAGTCTGACTCTGTTTCCACTGTTTCCCCATCTATTTCCCATGAAGTGATGGGACCAGATGCCATGATCTTAGTTTTCTGAATGTTGAGCTTTAAGCCAACCTTTTCACTCTCCACTTTCACTTTCATCAAGAGGCTTTTGAGTTCCTCTTCACTTTCTGCCATAAGAGTGGTGTCATTTGCATATCTGAGGTTACTGAGATTTCTCCCAGCAATCTTGATTCCAGCTTGTGCTTCTTCCAGCCTAGCGTTTCTCATGAGTACTCTGCATATAAGTTAAAGAAGCAGGGCATGGGTCAGGGCATCTCTGGATGTGCACCCAGAGACAGGAGCCTCTGAAGAGAGGCAGCACCAGGAGGTCTAGGCTGCTTGCAAATGCACTGGGATAGAGATGTCTCTTTGAGATACCAACTTCATTTCCTCCAGATGAATACCCAGTAGTGAGACCTCTGGATCATAATGGCAGTTCTATTTTTAACTTTTGGAGCAAGCTGCATAATGCTTTTCCCTAAGGCTCTACCAATTTACATTCCTACCAACAGTGCATGAAAGTTCCCTTTTCTCCACATTCTCACCGGCACCTTTTAGCTCTTATCTTTTTTATGGTGGCCATTCTAACAGCTGTGAAGTAATATTTTGTGGTTTTAATTTGCATTTCCCTGATGATTAGTGATACTGAGCTATTTTTTCGTGTACCCGTTTGCCGTCTGTGTCTCTTCTTTGGAGAAATATCTGTTCAGGTCCTTCGCCCATCTTTTAATTGGGCTGTTTGTCCTTTTGTTATTGATCTGTGTGAGTTTCCCATATATTTTGGAAATCAACCCCTTATCAGCTTGATGCTTTGCAAATATTTTCTCCCCTTCCATAGGCTGCCTTTTCATTTTGTTGATTGATTTTTTGCTGTGCAGTTACACTTGTTTGTTTTTGCTTTTGTTGCCTGTGCCTTTGTTGTCATATCCAAAAATTTATTGCCATGATCAATTTCAAGGAGATTTCCCCCTGTTATTTCTTCTAGAAATTTTATGATTTACTGAAAAATTTTATCTTATCTTTCTTATCTTATAAGATATCTCTCTTATCTAACCTTATGTTTAAATCTTTAAGCCATTTTTAGTTGAGTTTGCACATCCTATAAGAGAGGGGTCCAATTTCATTCTACATATTCATATGCAGTTCTCCCAACACAATTTACTGAAGAGATTGTCTTTTTCCCATTTTGTTCACAGTGGCTAAAATATGGAAACAACTCCAATGACTGCTGACAGATGAAGAAATGTAGTAGAAATATACACACAATGAAATATTATTCAGTCAAGGAAAAGAAGGAAACTCTGCCATTTGCAACATGGATAAACCTAGAGGACATTATGCAAAATGAAATAAACCAAACAGAGAAAAACAAACATTATATATGATCTCAGTTACATATGAAATCTAAAAAGTTAAGCTCACGGGGCCAAATAAAAGAATGGTGGTTACCAGGGGGCAAAAAATGGGGAGATGTTGGTCAAAAAATACAAACTTTCAGTTAGAAGATGAGTAAGTTCTGGGGATCTAATGTATAGCATGATGGCTATAATTAATAATATAGTATTGTATACTTGAGTCTTCCCTGGTGGGTCAGACAGTAAAGAATCAGCCTGTAATGATTCTGCTGAGAGTAGATCTTGTATTCTCATCACAGTCCCCCAAAATGTGATGGATATATTATTTGACTTGATTGTGATAGTCATTTGGCAATGTATATGTATATCAAACTACCATGTTATTCACCTGAAATATATACAATTTCCATTTGTCAGTTATATCTCAGAAAAGGAGGACAAAGAAGGCCCAGGGAATCTTCAGCCAGGAGAGATCACAGACTCAGGGCTTCGGAGCTGCTACACTGTGCCAGAGTGGCGCTTCCCTGCCTGCTCTAGTATCTGTGGATGGATTGCAGGAAAAGTAAGTCACTTGGGGTGAGGTTTTCAGAACCTGCTTAGGCTGAGTAACATTCTCAGCTCCAATTACTCGGAAATGAACTAAGCCACTTCCACTGACCAGGAGCTTTCCTGCAGGAGCCTGGCCTAATCTAGCATTTGACATGACTCCTGTCATGACCCAGGACTGGCATGAGAGCCCCAGGGGGATCCCACTGTGTGAAAACCAAGCACGTGTGAAAGTCTTTCTCTGATAGTACAGGGAGGAGGACAGACATTAAAAACTCACCCTCACTACAATCCTCCATGGTAAGTCTTTTCACCATTAAACAAACAAACAAGCTAGCAGTCGGGGAGGTTGAATAATTTGCCCAGAGCCACACAGCTAAAAGGACTTCCCAGGTGGCTCAGCGGTAAATCATTGGCATCTCCTGCCAATGCAGGAGATGTAGGAGACACTGGTAGGGAAGATCCCCTGGAGTAGGAAATGGCAACCCGCTCCAGTATTCTTGCCTGGACAGTTCCGCAGAGGAGCTTGGCAGGCTACAGTCCACGGGGTTACAAAGAGTCAGACATGACTGAGCACACACACACACACACACACACACACACACATACACACACACACGCAGCTACTAACGGTTGAAGTCCAGATTTGACCCTCAAGCTATCTGCTTCCATTTTAACTTTTTTCCCCATTTCATTCCAAACTAGATTCTGATTAGTTTAATGGCATTTCTGATTCCAATCAATTAGCTGAGGCTACACTAGGTCTAAGGCTTGCCTCCATGGTTAATTTACCATCTGTTGGTAATAATAGTGTTTAAAGATGAACAAAGATCCACTGTCTACCATCTACCATTCCCATCATTCCTATGTTGGCAGATCTTTCATTTGGTTTTTAACCAGGGCTGCATTTGAACTTTCTCTTCAAGCGCATTGAATGTACCTGTTTCATCTGATCTTAGAAATATTCAAGAAAGTTGTGAGCTGGAAGCTAAGACTGATTGCCTCCTTTCTCGTTTCAGGTCATAGTAACTATTGCAATAGCAATAGCAGTAGCATTTTCTGACACGAATCCTTTTTATCTGTTAAGTATTCAAAATCGCTCTAAGTTAAGTGGTGGAGGAAAACTCTAAAGAGTTGCCATGGTTTAAATAAAACTGAGTGGAAAAAAATAGCAGAAAAAAAATCTTAATTTAACATACAAAGAGCTATATTTCAGTTCTATCCAATTAGCAGTGTTCAATATTATTAAAATCTGTTGACAAAAAAGTAACAGATGCTCGATTTTCCTTGATGTTAATTAATGAAGTTTTTACCTCTGAAAAAATTCGGAGAAACCGGATCTTTTCTAATCAAATAGCTTTCGCCTACACAAAATCTACGTCTGGAAAAACATGTAAGTGTGTCAATATTCAAAAAAGATAATTATCCCCTGAGTTTTCTAGATCTTCATTTCTCTTTCTTAGTGTTCCAGCTCCAAATATGCACCAACTTCCATTGAGATGAATAGTGATAATAATTGCATGGTGGAAATCATTAGATATTTCTGGCTGACTCTTTTATGGTAGGAATGGCTCACTGGCAATGCTATAAAATTAGAAGATTGTTATAATGCTAACAAAGAACTCCATGAATTTTCAACGTATAGAGAACAGTTTTTGTGAATGTTGGTTTTCTAATTTTATTGTAGAAAACTTCAAACATAGACAAAAGTAAAATAATGCAGTGACCATCTAATTATCCATTAACTCAGCTTCAAGAATTATCAGTCCCTGGATGTTCTCACTTCAGTTAATGCCATCCACTTCCCCGTCTCCACATTATCACTTTATGAAAGAGTATTTCAGTGTGAATTGCTAAAGATGAGGAATTCTTTACACACAAGCAAAATAGTTCCATTACATCTTAAAAAATGACACCAATTTCTTAAGGTCAGTGTACAAATTTCTCTGATTATCTCACATAGTTTTTGGTTGTTTTCTTTAAATCAGGAGCTAAATGAAGTTTATACATTGCCCTTAGTTGTAATCAGCGACACTAAGATCTCTCTAGCTTGCAATCACATATATTTCTCACTCAGGTTACACGAGGACTGAGCTGGGCTTGGCTGGGCTCTGCTCCATGAATCTTATGATACTGGATCCCTGGCTGCAGAGGCAGTGGCTCTCTGAGCTCTCTGTTCTGAGAACAGAGCAAAGATCCAGGAGACAGGGCCAAACTATGCAAGCACATTAAAGGCTTCTGCCAGGACTCAGTGTCTGTCACTTCCACTCACATTTCAACGACTAAAGCAGTGTCCAGCCTCAAATTCCATTTGGAGCCCAAGACAATGCCAAAGCTTTTGGTCCTGCTGAAGGTGAGGGAAAGGAGGTTTCTGAGACCTATGGACGCTTCTATGATCTAATAAACAAAGACATCACAGAAAAAAAGCTCAAAGCATCCTGATCCATTGGCATTGATAGAGGCCCATCTCCATCATCCCTTCTCATGCCAGCATTTATAACTGAACCATTAAAACTGGGATTCCAAGGTCGAGGACCCTCAACTACTTCACATATAATGGAGGAGAGCCTCAGCCACAGGACACCCCTGCATTGGGCTCCAGCTCCCATCCTCCTCATGAGAGTCACTGTCGCTGAAGCTCCATGGCTTCTAGTAGGTGCTATGACAATAAAAAGTGGCTTTCACAGAAAAAAGCTGGATTAAACCAAGTTACATTTTTCTCAGTCACAGGCTTTCTTAGAGACATTTAATATGTATATGCAGCTAAGTCTCAAAGATGGGGCCTTGCAAGAAGCAGTATTTCTCATGTGTTTGATTGCAGGATCCTATCTTCAGAGCATCTTGAGGATATGATATCCTGAGCAAAGTCTATTGGAAAATGCTAGCCTGTCTGAATGTCTGTCTTTTTAGCATAAGATGATTTTTATACAATCTCCCCGCTTCTTCACTATGTCATTAATCCCACTGCAGTTCTGGCTTCCTCATCTGCACACTTTTCTACAAATCCTGAGGACTGACTGTTAAAGTGAAAGTCATTCAGTCATGTCCAACTCTTTGCAACCCCATGGACCGTAGCCCACTGGGCTTCTCTGTCCATGGGATTTCCCAGGCAAGAATACTGGAGTGGGTTGTCATTTCCTTCTCCAGGGCCTGAGGAGTGAACCCTGCTTTCTCCAATTTAAGTCTCTGATATAACTGGCAGGTGTGGGCCCTGGAGCATTGTTTTTGTATAAAAGGTCCTCCAGTTTATTCTAATTGATCCTGTTATTGATTTCTTTAAAATAAAAGTCCATTTCACGTTCATTTGCTTCATGCTACTGATATGACTATAGGGAGCTGTTTATTTCATCTTCTCAGGTGTCCCCATGTCCATACATGTCATAGGATCATTTTACCATGGTTTCAGTCACTACTTAAACCAAATTATTTTAAGCCACCTCAACTCCAGTATCACAGTTGCTTCCCAAACTGGTGATCATCAAAATTAAAGCAATTTGAACAGTGCATATTCCCAGACCTCTGCTCCAAATATTCTGACCCAGTGGTGGTAGAATATCTGGAAATCTGGGTTTTTTTTTTTTCAAAGTTCTTCAGGCGTTTCTAATGGTCAGCTGCTGCTGCTGCTAAGTCGCTTCAGTCATGTCCGACTCCGTGCAACCCCATAGACGGCAGCCCACCAGGCTCCCCCTTCCCTGGGATTCTCCAGGCAAGAACACTGGAGTGGGTTGCCATTTTCTTCTCCAATGCATGAAAGTGAAAAGTGAAAGTGAAACCGCTCAGTCGTGCCCGGCTCTTCGCGACCCCATGGACTGCAGCCCACCAGACCCCTCCGTCCATGGAATTTTCCAGGTGAGAGGACTGGGGTGGGTGCCACTGCCTAATGGTCAGCAGCTCTGGCTTATGCAGCGTGGTTGCATCTCCTTCCCTGACGTAACCAGAAGACTACATAACTCCAATCCTGTCCGATCAAGTCCCCCGTGGAAGCATTATAGTTTAGAACCACAAAGTCTATTTGCATAAGCATAATTTTAAATATTCTAAATGACATTCCCTTCCTGAACAATATTGTGATATTCATAAACATTTGTCACTGATGTTTCTTGATAATCATATAAATCTGAAGGCCTGATATTTTGGAAAACCTAAGGGCAATGCCCTCCCCTCTCCAAATGCTGTACTTTTCATCATCTTTTTCTTGCTAGTCATTATATAAGTGTTAAACTAGTCCTGGGTCGGTGAGCAGACAGTTCATTCAAGGAACTCATTTATTTGGGGGTTTGATGATCCCTACCCATGAGGTGCCATCCTCGTCTAGTTGTAGATGTGGTTGGTGGTGAAAGTAAAGTCTGACGCTGTGAGAAAAATATTGCATAGGAACCTGGAATGTTAGATCCTTGAATCAAGGTGAATTGGAAGTTGTCAAACAGGAGATGACAAGAGAGAAATTGACACTTTAGGAATCTGAACTAAAATGGACCAGAATGGGCGAATTTAATTCAGATGACCGTTATATCTACTACTGTGGGCAAGAATCCCTTAGAAAAAATGGAAGCCCTCATAGTAAAAAAAAAAAAAGAGTCCCAAATGCAGTACTTGGATGCAATCTCAAAAATGACAGAACAATCTCTGTTCATTTCCAAGGCAAACCATTCAATATCACAGTAATCCAAGTCTATGCCCCAACCACTAAAGCTAAAGAGGCTGAGGTTGAATGATTCCATGAAAAACTGTAAGATTTTCTAGAACTAACACCAAAAATGATGACCTATTCATAATAGGGGGCTGGGTACAAAAGTAGGAAGTCAAGAAACACCTGGAGTAACAGGNGTGTTATTTGGTTAGTGTCTGGCCCGTAATAAGTATTTAGTGAGTTATATGAATTATTTTTATTAAAGTAGCACATTGGGGACGTTCAATTTAATTAGGAACTATAATCTTTGTGCTTTATGTTTCTGGCATTAAATGATTAAAGAAAATGAACAAATTTTAACACCTCACAAAGTGGACTTTTAACACCCACAAAGTCTCTTTTGGAAAGCTGCAAAATGGGGTGGAAAGCAAAAACTTATAGGGTAAAAAGTAAGAAATGAGGAAGAGAAAAATAGGAGATATCCGATTGGCTGGAACCATAGTCAACCTTGTTAATATCCAAAATGTATAAACAGCTCACAAAATTCTATTAAAAAATTTTAAAATGGGCAAAAGATCTGAATAGGCATTTTTTTCCAAAGAAGACATACACGTGGCCAACAGACACATGAAATGTTACTCAACATCACTAATCATCAGTGTAACACAAAGATTATATCATTTGTAAGTTATATTATCATTTGTAAATATTTTCTCCCATTGAGTAGGCTGTCTTTTCATTTTGTTGATGGCTTTCTTTGCTGTGCAAAAGCTTTTAAGTGTAACTAGGTGGGCTCCGGTCCACGGGCTGTCTCTTATACACATCTAGATGTGTATAAGAGACAGGGGGAGGCCTTACAAATAGCTGTGAAAAGAAGAGAAGTGAAAAGCAAAGGAGAAAAGGAAAGATATAAGCATCTGAATGCAGAGTTCCAAAGAATAGCAAGGAGAGATAAGAAAGCCTTCCTCAGAGATCCATGCAAAGAAATAGAGGAAAACAACAGAATGGGGAAGACGAGAGATCTCTTCAAGAAAATCAGAGATAACAAGGGAACATTTCATCCAAAGATGGGCACATAAAGGGCAGAAGTGGTATGGACCTAACAGAAGCAGAAGACATTAAGAAGAGGTGGCAAGAATACACAGAAGAACTATACAAAAGAAAATTCAATGACCCAGATAACCATGATGCTGTGATTACTCACCTAGAGTCAGACATCTTGGAGTGCGAAGTCAAGAGGGCCTTACGAAGCCTCTCTATGAGCAAAGGTAGTAGAGGTGATGAAATTCCAGTTGAGCTATTTCAAATCCTGAAAGATGATGCTGTGAAAGTGCTGCACTCAATATGCCAGCAAATTTGGAAAACAGCAGTGGCCACAGGCCTGGAAAAGGTCAGTTTTCATTCCAATCCCAAATAAAGGCAATGCCAAAGAATGTTTAAACTACCGCACAATTGCACTCATCTCACATGCTAGCAGAGTAATGCTCAAAATTCTCCAAGCCAGGCTTCAACAGTATGTGAACCATGAAATCTCAGATGTTCAAGCTGGATTTAGAAAAGGCAGAGGAAACAGAAATCAAATTGCTAACATGCATTGGGGTCATAGAAAATGAAAAGTATTCCAGAAAAATATCTACTTCTCCTTCATTGACTACGACAAAGCCTTTGATTGTGTGGATCACAACAAACTGTGGAAAATTTTTGAAGAGATGGGAATACTAGACCACCTTATCTGCCTCCTGAGAAACCTAAATGCAGATCATGAAGCAACATTTAGAACTGGACATGGAACAATGGACTGGCTCCAAATTGGGAAAGGAATACATCAAGGCTGTATATTGTCACCCTGTTTATTTAACGTATATCCAGCAAAATTTCAGGCTGGATGAAGCACAAGCTGGAATCAAGATTACAGGGAGAAGTATCAATAACCCCAGATATGCAGATGACACCACCCTTATGGCAGAAAGCGAAGTGGAAGTAGACAGCCTCTTGATAAAGGTGAAACAGAAGAGTGAATAAACTGGTTTAAAATTCACCATTCCAGAAAAGAAGATCACGGCATTTGGTCCCATCTCTTCATGGTAAATAGATGGGGAAATAGTGGAAACAGTGGTAGACTTTATTTTCTTGGGCTCCAAAATCACTGCAGATGGTGACTGCAGCCATGACATTAAAAGATGCTTGCTCCTTGGAAGAAAAGCTATGACAAAACTAAACAGCATATTAAAAAGCAGAGACATTACTTTGCCAACAAATGTCCATATAGTCAAAGCTATGATTTTTCCAGTAGTCACGTGTGGATGTGAGAGTTGGACCATAAAGAAGGCTGAATGCCAAATAATTGATTCTTTTGAGCTATGATATTGGAGAAGATTTTGAGAGTCCCTTGGACTCCAAGGATATCAAACCAGTCAGTGCTAAAGGAAATCAATCCTGAATATTCACTGGAACTGATGCCAAAGCTGAAGCTCCAGTTGGCCACCTTATGAGAAGAGCTTACTCATTAGAAAAGATCTTGATACTGGAAAAGATTGAAGGCGTGAGGAGAAGGGGACGACAGAGGACATAATGGTTGGATGCCATCAACCACTCAATGGACATGACTTTGAGCAGGCTCTGGGAGATGGTGAAGGACAGGGAGGCCTGACATTCTGCAATCCATGGGGTCACAAAGAGTTGGACACAACCGAGTGACTAAATAACAATCCATGAAGAAGTAACAGACACAACAGTGATGATTACAATAGCATAAATAAGAGTTATCCAGCTGACATAAAACAAGCTCATATGAGTATCTAACTCAGACTGAGGCAGAAGGTCATGAAAGGCTTTCCCAGGCAACTGATACGTGAGGTGAATTTTTTAGCAAAGGCAGAGGTTAGTCTGATGAGAAGGAAAGGGCTGGCATTGTGGACACCCTGTGTGCAGTTTGGGAGACAAGAAAAAATGAGTTAAAGATAAGGAAAGACCACTAAGGAACCACTAGAGCTTTCTCCAGTCTAGGCCCTGATACTTCCATCCAAAAAATGGGTTTTTTTGGATGCCCTGATCAGGGTGTGTGTGTGTGTGTGTGTGTGTGTGTTAGTCGCTCAGTCATGTCCAACTCTTTGCAACCCCGTGGACTGTAGCCTACCAGGCTCCTCTGTCCATGGAATTCTCCAGGGAAGGATACTGAAGTGGTTTGCCATTTCCTTCTCCAGATTGTGAAGGCTAAATTATCTACTTAATATGGAATGCTTAAAACAATGCCTATCACACACTAGGTGCTCAATTAACATTAGCTAGTGTTATCTATTATCTGTGTATGTGATATAAACAGGATGGAGAAATACACAAAGATGTCATCCCAAATGTCATTTTTAGGAAAGTCTCTAATGCAAAACTTTGGAGGATGATGCTATTGAAAACAAAAGAACAGGGCAAGATGATTGGCATAGTTTTTGTTTTTCTTAAACTGAATTTATTATTATTATTTACCAGAATGACACGTTGGTGTGAGAGTTCAGATCTGATTCCTGGCATGAAGATGACATGTGATGAGCCTGTGATCTCTACCGCCTGCAGAAGGCCAGTCGGTCCCTCCCGCCCATCCAGGAGGGGAAGGGGGCCAGGGCGTTTAGGGCACAGGCAGCAATTAGAGCCGAAACCCAGAGCCTGACAGCCGCCGCTCCCGGGCAATCGACACCGCTTCCTGCCTCTGGCTGCTTAATGCGGCTGAGGTGATGGGGCCTGAAGGCAGCGAGCGAAGAGGTGGTAATTATGACTGACACAATGACGGCCTGTGCCGACACGTAACCGCGGAACAAAACACCGCAGTTAGCTGACAAGAGATCGGTGGAAGGTTTTTGCTGGCACTGTGTCTGCGGTCTGACACTTCCGAAACGGGAGGGAGCAGGAGGGAGGCATTGTCAGCCTGGGTATTCAGAGGTATAATAGGCTGAAGGGAGAATGCTTAACATTTGTTCCTTTCGCTGGGATTGTTATCGGCCCCTGTTTTCATGGTGATGGTCCACCATGCTCTTTGCCAGCAATTTTTCCTTTTGAAGACATGTCCTTTCAAATGCTTTCTTTGATACAGTATAGCTTGCTCACACAGCGTTCCGAGCAATTTTTCAAACTGTTCTTGAATTTTTTGCTATCTCATAATATATACAAAAGAACTTTTTCTAATATAAACATTTTTTTCTTCCTCTGCCTTAAGTTTCCCTGGATATAATTTGCCCCTATATGAAGATAAGGAAAAAAAATATTGGGGACATATTCTTCCATCTCCCATCTAGTCAAAGCTATGGTTTTTCCAATAGTCATGTATGGATGTGACAGTTGGACCATAAAAAAAGCTGAGCGCTGAAGAATTGATGCTTTTGAACTGTGGTGTTGGAGAAGACTCTCGAGAGTCCCCTCAGTAGGAAGGAGATCAAACCATCAATCCTAAAGGAAATCAGTCCTGAATATTCACTGGAATGACTGATGCTGAAACTGAGGCTCTAACACTTTGTCCGCTTGATGTGAAGAACTGACTCATTGGAAAAGATCATGATGCTGGGAAAGATTAAAAACAGAAAGAGAAGGGGACGACAGAGGATGAGACAATTGGATGGCATCACCAACTCAATGGACATGAGTTTGAGCAAGCTCCGGGAGTTAGTGATGGACAGGGAAGCCTGGCATGCTGCAGTCCATGGGGCTGCAAAGAGTCAGACATGACTGAGCAACTGAACTGAACTGAATTCTCATCAACGCTTCTGTTGAATCTTTCAAAGTTACTAGCCATCACCTATGGGTATATTGAGCCCAAAGTCAGAAAAGAAGAAATTCTAGAATGTCTAATAAATGCATTTTTTGATTATTTTTATCAGATTTCTTCCCCATACTAGTTTTCCTTCAAAAGTTTTTGGTCATCCCTTCCCTGCGTTAGTTCATCTAGTTTCACCAAGCTAAACCCTCATTTGCCCTCTTGAAGTTGCCTCTTCAACTTCTGAATTGCATCTTCAACCACTGAATTTCTGGGTGTATGCCAGGACCTGTCCACGTGATAACTGCTGAGGGAAATGATCTTGTTGTCGTTGTTCTTCAAAGAACTAGACTTAGTCCCATCTGCCTGACACTATGACATCCTACAGATGTTTGGAGGAAGAACAGATGTGTCTTCGGGTATGGATAAGGGTAAATTAACCCCTTTATCACTCATTGTTCTGCTCCAAGAGTAATCCATGAAAAATCTACCTGAAGTAATTAGCATGTTTTTTGTCCTAGTGATTGCAAACCTGAAAATATCCTTATTTCTTTTCTCTTTCAGTTTGGAACTTTCTGTCCGGTGCGTACATAACATTACAGTAAAAATACCCGATTGACAGTGCTTGGAGGGAGAGTAGTGGTAAAGAGGTCACACTAATCGCTGAGGATTGGTGAGGAGTTTGTAGATTCATTCAAAGCAAGCTTCATTTTCTCATCATGACCTATAAGCCCTAAAAATGTTCAGCTTTTGCACACACACACACACAAATCCTTTGAGCTATTTTTCTCCTCAAGTTCCCATGGGTCAGTGCCTCCCTGATCTCCATCCTTAATGGTCCTCTCCTTTTAGGAGAATTCTCCTCTTTTCTAACTACCAATTCTAAGTCTACCCTCAACTCTATCCTGCCTACTTTAAATTGGCTTGATTATCAACCTTCTAAGGAGTACCTAAAGGCTGTATATTGTCACCCTGCTTATTTAACTTATATGCAGAGTACATAATGCGAAATGCCAGGCTGTATGAAGCACAAGCTGGAATAAACATTGCTGGGAGAAATATCAATAATCTCAGATATGCAGATGACACCACCCTCATGTCAGAAAGTGAAGAGGAACTAAAGAGCCTCTTGATGAAGGTGAAAGAGGAGAGTGAAAATGCTAGCTTAAAACTCAGCATTCAAAAAATGAAGATCATGGCATTTGGTCCCATCACTTGATGTCAGATAGATGGAGAAACAATGGAAACAGTGACAGACTTTATTTTGGGGGCTCCAGAATTGCTACAGATAGTGACTGCAGCCATGAAATTAAGATGCTTCCTCCTTGGAAGAAAAGCTATGACAAATCTGAAAAGTGAAAGTACCTCAGTCTTGTCCAGCTCTTTGCAACCTCATGGACTGTATAGTCCATGGAATTCTCTAGGCCAGAATACTGGTCTGGGTAGCCTTTCCATTCTCCAGGGGGATCTTCCCAACCCAAGGATCTTCTCAACCCAGGTCTCCTGCAAACCTAGACAGCATATTAAAAAACAGAGACATTATTTTGCCAACAAAGATCCATATAATCAAAGCTATGTTTTTTCAAGTAGTCATGTAGGACATGAGAATTGGAGCATAAAGAAGGCTGGGACCTTGATGCTGATGCTGGCAAAGATTGAAGGCAGGAAGAGAAGGGGATGACAGAGGATGAGATGGCTGGATGGCATCACCGACTTGATGGACATGAGTCTGAGTAAACTCTGGGAGTTGGTGATGGACAGGGAGGCCTGGTGTGCTGCATGCAGTTCATGTGGTCACAAAGAGTCAGACACGACTGAGAGACTGAACTGAACTGAGTCTAAGGGATTCTTAAGTGTCTTCTCCAACACCACAATTCAAAAGCATCCATTTTTCAGTGCTCAAAATATTAGGATAGCTCCCCAAATTTCCAACTTAAACTTTATATACAGACTGGTCTTTGACTAGATATGGTCCCTTTATCTCAGATAAACATGTTCCCAAAAGCATCTTCCTAGGGTCCAAACTTAGTTCTGAAATCAGTTTGGTCTATTGGTAGCACTTTCTTCCTATATTCTTTCAAGTTGACAACCACTGGCATCATCTTTGACTGTTTTTTTGATCCTTCTTTACTTACTGCATCGAAGATTTGTGTTTTGAAAGAAAATTAGAAACTGAGGCCAATCCTTCTTCAACTGAGAATACCGGGGTCCCAGTAAAGTAAATTTTCAAAGAAGGCCCCAACCTTAAAAGGCAGAATGCAGACTCATTCATCTTCACAACTGCCATTCCTAGAACACAAACCTGGGGCAGGAGCTGTCCGAGGTGCTGTGAATACGAATTGAAATATGAGTCCCTATCACTCTTGGGGTGAGCGTCTAGTTCAGGAGATAATTCACAATCAGTTAACTAAGAATAATTCTTACAAGTGCAACAGTAGAATACGTAGATGCTTACTCTGGCAGCTCCACATAAGGACATCTGATGGTGGGAGAAGTAAAGGGAAAGACCAAGAGAAGCAGGAATTCTAATCTCTTGTCTAGCTCCCCTGACCACTGCAGACAAATCTTTCTAGTACAATACAATTAGTGGAACAGCTCCAAAAGTCCTTAGGGACTGTTGATTTAGAGAAAGCAAGGGGAGCTATAAAATTAACCATACCTTTCATTTAAAAAAATAATTTTTGAAGTTGATGTGTTGTATTGTAATTTTTTATTCAGTTCAAGAAATTTTCTTTTCTTCTTTCATTTTATTTATTTATTTATTTTTGCCACATGGCATGTAGAATCAGTTGCCTGACCAGGGATCAAACCTTAGCCCCCTGCAGAAGCAGCATGGATTCTCAACCACCAGACCACCAGCGAAGTTCCCGTGCCTTCGTGCTCCATGTGCTATCGTGACTCTGCGGCCCCATGTTCTCAAGTTCCCATGGGTCAGTGCCTCCCTGATCTCCATCCTTAATGGTCCTCTCCTTTTAGGAGAATTCTCCTCTTTTCTAACTACCAATTCTAAGTCTACCCTCAACTCTATCCTGCCTACTTTAAATTGGCTTGATTATCAACCTTCTAAGGAGTACCTAAAGGCTGTATATTGTCACCCTGCTTATTTAACTTATATGCAGAGTACATAATGCGAAATGCCAGGCTGGATGAAGCACAAGCTGGAATAAACATTGCTGGGAGAAATATCAATAATCTCAGATATGCAGATGACACCACCCTCATGTCAGAAAGTGAAGAGGAACTAAAGAGCCTCTTGATGAAGGTGAAAGAGGAGAGTGAAAATGCTAGCTTAAAACTCAGCATTCAAAAAATGAAGATCATGGCATTTGGTCCCATCACTTGATGTCAGATAGATGGAGAAACAATGGAAACAGTGACAGACTTTATTTTGGGGGCTCCAGAATTGCTACAGATAGTGACTGCAGCCATGAAATTAAGATGCTTCCTCCTTGGAAGAAAAGCTATGACAAATCTGAAAAGTGAAAGTACCTCAGTCTTGTCCAGCTCTTTGCAACCCCATGGACTGTATAGTCCATGGAATTCTCTAGGCCAGAATACTGGTCTGGGTAGCCTTTCCATTCTCCAGGGGGATCTTCCCAACCCAAGGATCTTCTCAACCCAGGTCTCCTGCAAACCTAGACAGCATATTAAAAAACAGAGACATTATTTTGCCAACAAAGATCCATATAATCAAAGCTATGTTTTTTCAAGTAGTCATGTAGGACATGAGAATTGGAGCATAAAGAAGGCTGGGACCTTGATGCTGATGCTGGCAAAGATTGAAGGCAGGAAGAGAAGGGGATGACAGAGGATGAGATGGCTGGATGGCATCACCGACTTGATGGACATGAGTCTGAGTAAACTCTGGGAGTTGGTGATGGACAGGGAGGCCTGGTGTGCTGCATGCAGTTCATGTGGTCACAAAGAGTCAGACACGACTGAGAGACTGAACTGAACTGAGTCTAAGGGATTCTTAAGTGTCTTCTCCAACACCACAATTCAAAAGCATCCATTTTTCAGTGCTCAAAATATTAGGATAGCTCCCCAAATTTCCAACTTAAACTTTATATACAGACTGGTCTTTGACTAGATATGGTCCCTTTATCTCAGATAAACATGTTCCCAAAAGCATCTTCCTAGGGTCCAAACTTAGTTCTGAAATCAGTTTGGTCTATTGGTAGCACTTTCTTCCTATATTCTTTCAAGTTGACAACCACTGGCATCATCTTTGACTGTTTTTTTGATCCTTCTTTACTTACTGCATCGAAGATTTGTGTTTTGAAAGAAAATTAGAAACTGAGGCCAATCCTTCTTCAACTGAGAATACCGGGGTCCCAGTAAAGTAAATTTTCAAAGAAGGCCCCAACCTTAAAAGGCAGAATGCAGACTCATTCATCTTCACAACTGGCATTCCTAGAACACAAACGTGGGGCAGGAGCTGTCCGAGGTGCTGTGAATACGAATTGAAATATGAGTCCCTATCACTCTTGGGCTGAGCGTCTAGTTCAGGAGATAATTCACAATCAGTTAACTAAGAATAATTCTTACAAGTGCAACAGTAGAATACGTAGATGCTTACTCTGGCAGCTCCACATAAGGACATCTGATGGTGGGAGAAGTAAAGGGAAAGACCAAGAGAAGCAGGAATTCTAATCTCTTGTCTAGCTCCCCTGACCACTGCAGACAAATCTTTAGCGGAACAGCTCCAAAATTAGCGGAACAGCTCCAAAAGTCCTTAGGGACTGTTGATTTAGAGAAAGCAAGGGGAGCTATAAAATTAACCATACCTTTCATTTAAAAAAATAATTTTTGAAGTTGATGTGTTGTATTGTAATTTTTTATTCAGTTCAAGAAATTTTCTTCTTTTATTTATTTATTTTTGCCACATGGCATGTAGAATCAGTTGCCTGACCAGGGATCAAACCTTAGCCCCCTGCAGAAGCAGCATGGATTCTCAACCACCAGACCACCAGCGAAGTTCCCGTGCCTTCGTGCTCCATGTGCTATCGTGACTCTGCGGCCCCATGTGCTGTAGCCTCATAGGCTCCTCCGACATGGGATTTCCCAGGCAAGGATCCTGGAGCGGGTTGCCACTTCCTCCTCCGGGGTATTTCCCCAACCCAGAGCCTGGACCCACGTTTCCTGTGTCTTCTGTGTCTCCTGCACTGCAGGTGGATTCTTTGCCCCTGAGCCATAATTTTACTTTTATTGTATCTTTATATGGGGGTGACTTGAAATTACATTCTTATAAACATTTTATTGAAGCATCACTCTGTAGGATGCTACAACTTTGAATTTAGAAATCAGCTTTGTATTTTCTGTTGCATTCCTTTCAAATACCTACCTGGGGCTTACTCTTTCCTGACCCTGAGTGAAAGTCCATCCCTCCTTGAAATCAGATTGACCCTCCCAGTGGCCTTCCTGGGCAAAATCCCTTCAAGTAAGTCAGTTCCAGGTTGACTCCATCTGTCAGGCCCTTGAGTGGCCTTTGCCCCCTTCCCCCTGCCCCAGGGGGCATGACTTCTGCTGGGAACTCAGGCCTCTCTGTCCCTGCTGTCTCTGACCAGCGCACACCTCCCCAGAGTGTCTGTTTCCCAAACCCCAGAAGACACGGCAAACTGGCTGCTGGCCTTTTCGTGAAGCTCTTCAGTGGTGGAGACGGATGTCTGCTGCGGGTGGTGGAGAATGTACCACACCCTGACCACGGTCCCTTAGCAGTCCTCAGGACCACACCTCTTTGGAAAGGCTAAGGGTGGATGGCTGATGCTGACAGCTGGACTCGTGACCTCAGGGTGCAGGAGGTGGTCCTTTAGAGAGGGGGATGCTTCATAAGTCTCACGTGGTCCTCAGCTAGGGAAGCCTGAGCTGAGTGAAAGGACAGATTTCAGGAGAAGTCACATTTAGCATCCTGTCCCATAAGGAGGAAATCTAGTCTGACCAGGAGGGGCCTAGGGAACTGAGAGAGCAAGACACTATTTTCACCTGTTAGGCTGAGGGCCCCTTCCACACAACCACGCTCCATAATTCACCCAATGAGATGACTTAATGCCCTTTTCTTATCAGGAACAAAATTTAGAAAGAAAAGTAATTATCTGAGTTTACCTAATTCAACCAGACCTAACCATTCAACCTCATTTTCTGCTTGTGGACAAGATTGTCCACAAACTGAAAATTTCTCTCTCTCTTTCTTTTTTTGACTGGAATCTAGTATAATTTGGCCAAACTTCCATATTGGTGCCTTTCAAAATCCCTACCTCCCTGTCAGGTCCTAAGATTCATAATGAAGACCACCTGCTAATAAGTTTTAAAATGATGGATTAAATGCCTTTCTTTGAACTAGTAATTACCAGATTTTAGAACTGTGTGACATGGATTTGAACAGGGTTATTACTGGATTTTTTTTTTTCTGTTTTAGATCCAGGCATTCAAAAATAGAAGTTTTCAAGAAAGTATTTCAGGGCTAAGGTTCTTAGCAGTGGGATTCCAAGGTCACACTCATTGCTTAAATGGCAAGAATAACAAATAATTGGGTTCATTAGGTAGGTCTACTTACACTATTAATATTAAAGGAGAAATTGAAGACAATCAAAATCAATGAGAGACCAAAATTCCTAGTTTTTTAAAAATCATTTTGATTTAAGTACATGAAAAATGGTCCAGGAAAACACTATAAGTGAAATACTGGAAGGTAATTATAATTCTTAGCATCAAATAGACATAATCTAAACTTAAAATGGGCAAGCAGAAGAGAATACACTGAAATAAATAAAGGCTTAAGTCACTTAGGGAGATTCAAATCACATATTAAATATCCTAAATTCCATACAGGGGAAAATCAAAAAAGACCTTTAGACAAACATTTTAATCCAGGAGAGCTCATAATACAAATATGTGAGAATGTGAAACAGTAGTTCCCAGTGAGTCAGTAGCCCTTTGCCCTTGACCCTGAGTGACACCGATGCCCAGAATGATGTCCTGCATAGTCTCCCCCGACCACGATGCCAGAAACCATAGCTCACCCCACTGCCAATGGTGCTCTGTTCCTGAAAAGTTCTGGCAAGTTCTAAGAAAGGGAAGTTTAAACACATAAGTCAAGGTTAGAAAATGTCTCAGACATCCCATGGACATGTCTTTCAACTCAGAGAATCAAATATTAATATAAAGATGACCCAGAGGAAGTTAGTGGAAATAGCTTGTTTTAATCATCTTATTTTTACCAGCCTCCCCAGATATTTGAAAAGTGTCTAGATTCTCCATGGAATGGAGCTACTGACTACATTTTCTTATTACTGATGAAATTTGTGCTTGTTTTTCCCAATCCAGTATCCTCGCCTGGAAAATCCCTGGTGGGCTGCAGTCCATGGGGTCTCAAAGAGTCAGGCACGACTGAGCAGCTAACAACACTTCCCTTAAAGTGAGGAAACTGCATTCGGTCCCACAAGTGAGTAAGGGAGCTTGAATCCACAGTTTTAGTTGAAGGGACATTTGAGTTTGAGTTAAGTAAGACAATTCAGATAAGATTAATATTAATACTGTAGAAAGAGGGGGTCTTGGAATTAGTTGCTTCATCTGCAACTTAGTGTCTGCAGTTGATTCAGTACCACTGAAGCTGGAAGACCATGTTGACCTTCCTGCTTGCTAACTCTTCTGAGGAGCAGCAATGAGATCTGCTCACAGAGTTATGAGGGCTCAATACTCTTCTTGAAAGTGTCTGCCTCTCAATTGTATTGGATAGATGTCCTATTCATATTAGTACTTTTCTCTTTTCCCCTTTGCCAAATGTCTTAGTCTGTTTGGGCTGCTATAAAAAAAAAAAAAAAAAATCATAAACTAGGGGGCTTTATAAACAGCAGACATTTATTTCATCCAGTTTTGGAGGCAGGAAGCCCAAGATCATGGCACCAGCATGGTCTCATTCTGCAGAAGGCCCTCTGCGTTGCAGACTGACTTCTCTGTGTCCTCCCGTGATGGAAGGAAGGGGCTAGGGGCCTCTGTGCTGTATCTTTCAGGAGAACACGAATCTCATTCATGGGGCCCTGCCCTCGGGACCTGAAGGCACCAGCTCCTAGTACCATCACCTTTGTGGGCTTCAACATATGAATTTCTGGGGGACACAATAGTTTAGACCAAATCACCAAAAACACATGGAGGAAGATCTTAGGTATGCAGGTTGGTCCCATCTTCATTTGTGTTTCCATTGGCCCCAGTGAGTCTCAACCAAGGTGCACATTAGAGTCACTTGGGGGGAGAATCTTTAAAATACTGGTGCCTAATCCCTACCACAGGCCAACTACATGAGACTTTTCTGGGAGTGGGCCTGAAGCATTAGTAGATTTCAGAAGTTCCCCGCGTGATTCTGATGTGCTGCCAGAGCTAAAAATAATCACTCTTGACCTCTCTAAGCTGTTTATTTGCGATGTAATTTATGAGACTAGTCACTCTTCGCTCTCTAGTACAGTAGCCAATGGCCACATGTGACTAGCGAATACTTGAAATATGTTTAGTCTGAAATCTGGTGAGCTGTAAACATTAAGATACACACCAGACCTTCAGGATTTAATACCAAAATAAGAACATAAAATGTCTCATTAATCACTTTTATATTGACTCTATGTTGAAATGATAATATTTTGGATATTTTAGGTTAAATAAAATATATTGCTATAATTAATTTCACTTGTTCCTTTTAACTTTTTTATGAGGCTTTTGGAAGGCTACTGGAATATTTAAAATTCCGTATGTGGTTCACATTATAAATCTAATAGACAGCACTGTTCTAGATCAGTGGTTCTCAAAAGTAGGATGTGTCAGTATCACCTGGTAGCTTACTAAAAATGCAGGCTCTCAGGCCCCACTCCAAACTCACCAAATCTAACTGGGGGGTGGGGGCAGTCACCTCTTTAACAAGCCCTCCTGACTATCATATATTCCCTTTGAAATGAATCTTCCTGATCTCCTCCAGGTGGTTGACAGTTTGAAATTGAAGCACCATGTGATTTTCTTTAGGGACCTTCTGTGTGACGTTAGAGGCACGAGTTCCTTGAACCTAAAAGCAGCGTGTTTGTTATGGATGTAGGAAAAATGCTTATCCAACTAAAAATAAAAGAAGTACAATTACATTTCACATAAGATATTAGACTCTTGCCATTCTTGAGTCTCTTCATATTTTTTATATTACCTAGCTATAATTTTGCTTAGAATCTGTTAAATATTAAAAAGTCAAACATAGAAAATCACTTAAAATACATACCATGAAATTCGTTTGGCCTTAGACATAATCATTGAAAAGGTGTGGATTGTTTTTTTTTTGGAGAGGATGGCACCAGTCTCTGACATATTTACTTGCTCCCTGATCTGTATGTTTATGATCATAAGCTCTCTCTGGTTTCTCCAGAGCATGTTAAATCTCATCTGTCAGCCCTTTTGTCAACTTTCCTTCAAGAAGGAAAAAGAAAATGACTCAAGGTCAAGAAGCTCCCTCACCATGAGCAGTTTAACCTCATTTGTCAGAAAGGAGATTTGAATTCTCAAGAAGAGGCCCAAATTGGAAGCTAACAAATTAAACATTGACATTCAGTGAAAACTGAGAGTTGTGTCCTAGCCCAAAGAACACGTGTTCTGAGCACCTCTGGATGCTGTCTGTAGTCGCAAGGAGCCCCCAAGCAGCAAGCACCAGTCATTCTGCTGAGCCCGCCACGGGTGAGCCTCCCACCCTATGGGCACTCGGAAGGGAATGAATGCATCTGAACTTGACTGCTGGTGAAGGGAGAGGGCACAACAGACAAAGTGAAATCCTCCAAGTGAAGGGAGACAAAAGATCAAACTCGCTAATCCCTAATTTTGTCTAGATATATTTCCTGGAATATTTCACACTGCATATGAAAAAGCTGAGAACAGTAAATACATATTTTTGGTTCTACACCATAAGTAAGACACAAAAGTGGCAGAAACAGGCCTAATGGGAGACTGAAAACCATGGCAACAGCAAGGAATCCCAGGTCCAGTGCTTACCTATCAAAATCTATGGGGATTGTGATTACAAAAAAAGATGGCAGGTCGTGAAAATTTAACCATGCAAAGGAAGACCTGTCACCTGGGTGAAATGAAAAGGAGAGCATCATCTATGCTCAGTCTAAAGCACCATGACTTCAGTTCATTTAAAGAATCTTCTGGAATATTAGCTAAGCATTATAGAGTTAAGTTTAAAATCAGATTCTGAAATCAGCATGCCCTGGGTCTGAAATCCAATTCTGCCACTTGAAACTTTCAGGACCTTCAAGAAGTTAATTCTTTTCTTAGTTTTCTTCTCTGGTAAAATGGTCTTGCTGTCTTATATCCTATGGAACTGCTGATAGGATTAAAAGAGTCACATTTTAGATGTTGGGTTTCCCCAGGGGGCTCAGTGGTAAAGAACCCACCTGCCAATGTGAGAGACACAAAAGACACAGGTTTGATCCCTGGGTTGGAAAGATTCCCTAGAGAAGGAAATGGCAATCCATTCCAGTATTCTTGCCTGGAAAATTCCAAAAACAGAGAAGCCTAGTGGGCTACAGTCCATGGGGTTGCAAAGAATCGGACACAATTGAGAAAGTGAACATGCATACACATTTTAGCTGTTAAATCTAAGTATCTAGCACATCAAAAGTACTCGATAATTGGTAGATATGACCTTCCTGGTGGCTCAGATGGTAAAGAATCCTCCTGCAGTGTGGGAGACCTGGGTTTGATCCCTGGGTTGGGAAGATCCCTGGAGATGGGCATGGCAACCCACTCCAGTATTATTGCCTGGAGAATCCCCAAGGACAGAGGAGCCTAGTGGGCTGCCATCTATGGGGTTGCACAAATTCGGACACAACTGAAGCGACTTAGCAGCAGCAGCAGCAGGGCTTCCTAGGTGGTCTTAGTGATAAAGAATCTGTCTGCCATTCAGGAGACCCAAGGCAGGCAACTTAGATCCCTGGGTCAGGAAGATCCCCTGCAAGAGGAAATGGCAACCCAATCCAGTGTTCTCACCTGGAAAATCCAGTGGACAGAGGAGCCTGGTGGGCTACAGTCCGTGAGGTTTCAGAAAGAGTGAAATATGATTGAGCATGCAAGCACAGGTATTACTCTACATATTATCCTGGTGGGAAAAGAATATTCAAGAATGTTAAACAACTTGCCCAGGATTACATGGGTAGAAAGAGATCCAGAGTTTATACCCAAATCTACTTGACTCTAAAAGCCAATTGTTCTACTCCACCAAGCAGTCCACATGAAATTCTTATTGTTGAGAAATGGAAAGAAAAAAAATCCTACAATAGCTTTTTGTAAAGAGGGAAATTTTTTAATTTTTATAGATTCAAAGTTAAATTTTAACCAGAATAAATAGGAGTGCATTACATGCAGGGATTACTAAAATTTTTCTCCATTTTTGAGCACTCTGAGCCTTAAGGCCCTTAAACTCTGGGCTAATACTGGATTCTAATCAATGGCAACAGAAAAACTGGTTCTTAAGAGATTGGATATATCAGAACAGATGCCCAGTTGCATATATGTTTAATTTTAACAAATAGTTTTTCATAACTATAGGGTTTTCTATATTTATTAAAGGAATCTGGCACATGAGAAAATATCAAATTGTGCTATTCCACCTCCATATGTGCCAGTTATCTATAAATATAGAAATGCAATAATTATCACTAAAACTGTTACTTGTTAAATTTTTGAAAACAGATAAATTATGAATATGAATTTGAAAAATTATTTAAGGAGTTAAGAAATGGATAAGGATCTAGAATCACTAATTCTCTGAATCAGATGGGACCTCAAAAGCCATCTAGTCCAATACCAGAGGAGGTGCTTAAATTCACAATACCAAATGGTTTTCAAGCCTCTGCTTAAATGCCACCAATGACAGCAATCTCACTACCTGAAAAGGCTCTCATTTACTGTGGGATCACACTGTGTGGTGAAAATGCTTTCCTTGTGTTTATGCAAAGTCTGTTAATGCTAATGTTACCAGGAATGAAACTACCACGGATGTGAGGCATCTTTTAGCAGCGGGAGACTCATTACATCATAGAATCTTTAAGACAACCTTATAAGATACTCACATGTTCACGTGGGACATCAAATGAAGTGAAGTGAAGTGAAGTGAAGTCTCTCAGTCATGTCCGACTATTTGCGACCCTATAGACAGTGGCCTATCCTGCTCCTCCGTCCACGGGATTTTCCAGGCAAGAGTACTAGAGTGGGTTGCCATTTCCTTCTCCAGAGGATCTTCCTGACCCAGGGATCAAACTCAGGTCTCCCGCACTGTAGGCAGATGCTTTATCATCTGAGCCACCAGGGAATGGCTGGTCTATGTGGCTCCAAGTCCCTTTCTCTTCCCACTGCACAGCAGGACTTACAGGCCCCAGGTGGTAATGGTACCAAATCATCTCGCTCACAGCAGATGGCATACACAATCTTGTTTCCATAGGACACCTCCTCAAATACATGATCATCGTGTCACTGACATCTTCTCCAGTTAAATATCCCCGAACCTTCATTCAGTTTGTGCACATCATAAAGTTTGTGTTTCTTCACATTTATGTGGAAACTCCTATGAATACATCCTCATTTTCCCAGGTTTCTTTCCAAGCATGGCAACCGAAACTAGGTCCAATTCACCAGGAAATGGCTTGAGGAGTAGAGAACAGCCTCCCATCCTATCCTCTGTCTGGGTACTCTGCATCCATCCTAGAAAACTTCTAGCTTTCTTGGGCAACCCCATATCACCATCAACTCCTTTCATCTTTATAGTCAACAAACTCACCAAGCGGCTCTTGTTTCTGGCCTACCGTCTGATGCTTCCTCTCATTCTGTGCTGCCACTC
Organism: Oreotragus oreotragus; assembly: GCA_006410675.1. Classification (NCBI taxonomy): domain Eukaryota; kingdom Metazoa; phylum Chordata; class Mammalia; order Artiodactyla; family Bovidae; genus Oreotragus; species Oreotragus oreotragus. The sequence continues at coordinate 86,357 of SJYX01019203.1, read as the reverse complement.
ACTGCTCAGTTGTGTCTGACTCTTATGTGACCCTGTGGACTGTAGCCCACCAGGTTCCTCTGTCCATAGGCTTTTCCAGCAAGAATACTGGAGTGGGTTGCCACTTCCTCCTCCAGGGGGGTCTTCCTGACCCAGGGATTGAACATGAGTCTTGCATCCCCTGCAGGCAGATTCTTGACCACTCGTGCCACGTGGGAAGCTCTATCATTCCAGAAAAACTGCATAACTGTGTGTTCGCATGACAAGCGACTGCTCTTTAGAGACTCCCCTGCTTGGCCCAGAGTGAGACTTGACTCAAGTCAATTCGAATCCTTCCCAGGGATATTTTTAAGTGTAGCAACAGATTTATTTAATTTCTCTTAACTAAATCAGAAACATGTGAGTCTGAATGTAGTTTGAGGCCAGAGTTCCTCCCTCCTGATAGAGAAAACTAAAAAACACAAAGGAGAATCATAAATGAGACAAATCGAGTTACAGCCACATTCAAAGTCTAACACCCTCATAGTTTGCTTGTAAGAGCCAAAAAACTCCCTCTTTCACATCCAGGAAAGTTGTGATTCTGTCACTTGTGACCCCAGGAGTTTTAAGTTACTACTACCTTATCTCTGCTTGAACAATTGGTTGACTTTTTGGATGTAAGTGTTGGTTCTGACATCTATTTAATAGAGTCTTAGATTCAAGCTGTGTTTCCAGCTTATAAAAAATTTTGGAAGCCTAATTTGGTTATCCTTTCCAGCTTCATGTCACCTATAAATTTGATCATTTAGCTAGCAGACCCCTCATCCAAGTAATTAACAAAAAACGTAGCATAGGGCAAAGCTATAGGAGAGGCCTGAAGTCAGTCATAAGACTCCTCCATCAAAATTGAATGAACCCATCAGTCAGCAGCACTCCATGGCTTAGCTGCTCAGTCAGTCAAAAACTGGGCCCATGTTCTTGGGTTGATGCTTTCTACAGTTAGTCTACAGTGCAAGCTCCCAGCCCCCAAACACAATCTTTCTTCTGTATGACTCAGTGTTCCCATCACTAAAGTACCTTCCAGGATTGTAAAGCATAACAGAAACAAACGGCAATGTAATTTACAAAACAAAAAAGCACCTCATTGAATTAAAAGAGAGAAGGGAAGTTTAAGACTTGGAGAGACCCAGTTCCCATTTTATAGATGAAGAATCTGGGGTCAAGGGAGTTGGTTGTTGTCCTTCACTTTGCTAAAGGTTAGAGTTGTTGGATTTTTAAAACAATTAATGTGAAGAATTAAAATACTTTTCAGCACTGATTGAAGTAATCGTATGATTTTCTGTATTCAGCCATGTGCTTGTTCAATATAAGAAAATGATTCCTCTTTAATAATGCTAGAATCCGGGCTGACTCAGATGAGAGATTGCCTGGAGATGTGGGAGATGGTACTGAAAGTGGAAAGATGTTAAAAGTGAAAGGAATAACCAAATATACACTTTATGCATTTCAAAATTGGACAGTGCTGACTTTTGCTAGGCTTTGTCTTATGGGGACAGCAAAGTAGTGGGAAATGAATGAGCTTTGTGTTCCAACATGCAAACTAAAGAATAGTGCTTGGTGCCAAGCATATAATAGTTTCCCAATAAATGTTCATTCCCCTCCCTTCCTATTTTATTTCTTCTTCTGATAATATATTAAAAGATATAAAAATATCCACATTCACTTCAGAGAACTAGGAGTAATAAAATTAAGCTTTATGAAGGAATAAACAGAAAGTGGTACCTGCATACGATGGAATATTCTTCAGTCTTGAGGAGGAAGGAGATTCTGACACATGGAGATTCTGACAATATGGATGAACCTGGAAGACATTATTAAGTGAAATAAGCCAGTCACCACAAAAGGACAAGTACTGAATGATTGCCCTCATATGAGGCACCAAGGGTAATCAAAGTCATAGAGACCGGACGTGGAAGGGTGGTTGCCAGGGACTGGGGGGAGGAGTTAAAGAGAAGGGGTTGTTTCATGGGGACAGAGTTTCAGTTTGGGAAGATGACAAAGCTTTGGATATGGATGGTGGTGATACTGGCAAATGGTGTGAATGTACTTGAACCATGAAACTGCACACTTTAAAATGGTTAAAATGATAACTTGTGTGTCATGTATATTTACTGCAATAATAAAAAGAAACGTACCTCTCTTTTTAAGGTTTATTAAAGTTGGTGGGGTCTTCTGAATGTTAGTAATTCTGAATTAGAAATATAGCCTAAGAATTTCCAAGCCATGCAGTCCCCCATGTATCAGACCCCAGAAAGCCTAGGTCAGGGTTGTCAGGGGTCCACAGCACATCCTCATGGCTGGAACCACCGAGCCCAGCAGAAGCATAGAGGGAAGGCCCACTGCTCAGAGAGGGCGAGTCACCCACGCCCAAGAACCTGCAGTCTGCAGTGAACAGCTTGCTGTTCCAAGCTCAAAAGTACTGATCTTGCAGCTCTGGAAGCTTTCATCACTCCCTCCCCAGGGCTAATACCTAGACTGAGAGACTGGAGAAACAGCAAGCTTCATCTTTTATATTTTCTCATTCAACTCACTCTAATCCCAGATTTCTGTCATAATAATAATAATAAATACATGTCAGCTAACATCATAGTATTAAGGGGAAAAGTGAAAGTCACTCAGTCGTGTCTGACTCTTTGTGACCCCATAGACTGTACAGTCCAAGGAGTTCTTCAGGCCAGAATACAGGAGTGGGCAGCCTTTCCCTTCTCCAGGGGATCTTCCCAACCCAGAGATGCAACCCAGGCCTCCTGCACTGCAGGCAGATTCTTTACCAGCTGAGCCACAAGGGAAGCCCTATTAAGGGAAAACTTGACTGTAAAATCCTGCTCGTCGTGGCTCATAATCGCCAGCTCCTCTGAACTCTTAGCTTTGACTGTCTGTACCATTCAACTGGCATTTAGCATCGGGGCTTGGTGACAAAGCTTTTTTTTTTTTCTTTTTGTTCGTGTATTGTCATCTATCACAGTCAGAGCTGGTAAATTCTCTAACACAATTTGACATCATCATTGCCTTGGGGTTGATTGTGCATCCCTCATCTGTAGAAGAAAAACACAGGCAGATCTTTTCTGTTACTGTTCAGCATATATTTTTTCTGACTTTACTGTCTAAACCAATGTGATCTAAATTGCCACTTAATATTTGAGACCTCTAGCCTCTCTCTCTGTACTGTTGCCAGAATTATCTACTTAAAATGCAGATCTGGTCAAGTCCCTTCCATGCTTAAAATCATCCCATTCATTTATTTGCTCCAAACATGGCATTTGAGTAACAACGAAGAAGACTTTGTGCCTGGCCTCAAGTAGGTTGTTGAGGCTGCATGGATAAGAAGAGCTGTTCTGGGGCTCCCAGAGCTCAAGGTCCAATGAGAGACTCACAACACCCACTGCAGTGCGACGCGTGTGCCAGCAGATATGGCACAAGGCAAGATGAGTTGTGGGGGCTAGGGACAGCTTCACAGAAAGTGCACTTTCCCACTGGACAACCCCTAATGTGAGAATGTCCACTCCCCCACTGGGGAGTCCTTGTTTCCATTGGATTTCAGTATTGGAAGGCTGGAATTACGCATAACCATCAGTGTCAATGAGAGAAAGTTCTGGAGAGAGAACACTTTTGAAGCAGCTAATAGTCTAGGAGAAGGTATTTGCCATACAGTTATACCTGACACAATACTCTTTCTTAGACTATCCACAGAATTACTATAAATCCATAAGAAAAAACCACACAACCTAGTTTTTCAAAATGAGAGAAACACGTGGACAGATGCTTCAAAAATGGGGCATCCACATGACCAATAAGCACATAAAGTGATGCTCAATGCAAAGTGGTATATTCATTAGACAAATGCATATTGAAACCACAATGATGAGATTTCCTTGGCAGTTCAGTGATTAAAACTTCACCTTCCAGTGCAAGGACGCAGGTTCGATTCCTGGTGGAGGAGCTATGATTCCGCATGCCTCGTGGCCAAAAACCAAAACATAAAATGGAAACAATACTGTAACAAATTCAACAAAGACTTTTTAAAAAGCGATCCACATCAAAATAATTTTTTTTAAATTCCATGATGAGATATCACTTACTCACTTGTCAAGATGGCTAAAATATAAAAGACTAAAAATACTAAGCATTGATGAAAATGGAGAACATTTGAATTTTTCCTCCACTGATGGTAGAAATATAAGTTATTATAACCATTTGGGGAAAATTTTGGCCATGTATACAATAGTATAAGAATATTCACAGCAGTTATTTTCATGAGCCAAGAACTGGAAACAATTCAAACGTCTATCAACAGTAGAATAGGTAAATAAACTTTGGTTTATTCATACAGTGGCATACTAAGTAGCAATAAAAAGGAACAAACTTAAGCTACAAACAGCATTATAGTGAATCTGACCAACACAATGTTGAGAAAAAAAGCAAAATGCAAAAAATTCAAAAACAGCCAAAAGTAATGTATGGAGAAAAAAGATGCAAAGTAATGATATGCTTTAGTGGGTATTTACTAGGAGGAGATAAGATAGAATTTTCTGGAATACTGGCAGTATTGTATGACTTGATTTGGGTATGTGGGGTTGGGGAGATTCATCAGACTATACAAGTAATAATTGAGCACTTTACTGTATACGTATTATATCTTAATAGAAGCAATTGTTTAAATGAATACTACCTTTGAACCCTGGGTATCTTAATTACTCCTGCTGCTTTCACCTGCCATAGTCTCCACCTCAGGTTCGAGGCAACTTCTGCAGTTGGAAACCCCTCTGTCCATGGTAGGTTGACAGAGTTTACATCAAATAACCAAATTCAGAAATTCAAATTATTTCCCATACTCAGATTGAACCCTTTATGCTTCTCAATGGGACAATACAGTTTGGGTGATCCCCTCTCCATGGTCACAAAGAGCAGATACAAGCTGTTAAGAGACTTCATCCATGGACACCATTTTCCCTTCTGCCAGCAAAGTTGTCAGAAGGAGAGCTTGGAAGAGGAGACTGTCTTCCTGATAGACTGTAAGGACATTCTGTTACACGTCACACACAGTTCCTTTGAGTATTTAAAGCACTGGGCATTGAGTCAGGGGCCAAGGCCCCAAATTTCTCTTCTGAAGGAAGTCTGCAGCCAAATTTAGCCAGGTAGAAGTCTGTTACGGGAAGTCTAGATCTCAGGCCAGCAGGGATTGAATGGTCTCCATCTTCTTAATTGAATGAGAAAATATCTGTAAATCTGCAATGCTGCAGCAGCGTCTCCAAGAAAGGTTCCTCACTTAAGAGTCGTCATTATTGATCAGGCTGTGTCAATTCCAGTGCCTGACGGGGCAGATGCAATTACGACAATAAAAGCTAAGGACAGAAGGCTCTTTGGTGACATGACTGGCTCACAGGACCGTCTCATCTGCATCGACTGAGTCAGTGTAAGATAAAAGCGTTAAGCTCAAAAGATCTGAGAGCATCCAGAGGGAAACGCCATGAGAGGATTAAGCAAGGTTCCACCTGTCCCCCTCCCCTAGAAAGTGCTCTCCAAGAGTTAGCAGAGCCATGTCACCCTCCTGCACACACAGCTGGCCCTCCCCACCTCTCTGCTCAGTGACCCCTGAGCAGCATCTGACATCTATCTTCGATAGATCTCTTAACCACACCTTCAAATGTGGGTTCAGATAAAAATACTAAAGACAGAAAGGAATTATGGAACCAGTCATTGTGTATTTTATCCTTGTTTGCATTGCCCTCCCATCAAGCCAGGAAGGTCTTTATATTCTTAGAAGGACTCCAACATTCATCTCCATCCATAGGTAAACCTTCCATTGGTAACACTCACTTCTAATATTAATACAAAACCTTGACAGCCTGATGTGCTTGATTCATGGGTATCTTTATCATTATTAGATGTGATGCAGCACAAATCCAAATATAGAACAGTGCTCCCAAGGGAACTAATGAATCCTCCATCCCTTGACGCTCTCTAAGCTGTTTATTGCCAGAAATCTTGGGGCGATTTTGCTGACCCCACGGAAAAATAGTGGAGCAGTGTTTGTCCTTGTGTCCTGAATGTCTCCTAATCTTGATTTTTTAAAATACTGGTTCAAGACTCTTTTGGCTTCCCTGATAGCTCCGTTGGTAAAGAATCTCCCTGCAATTCAAGAGACCCAGGATCTGCTGGAGAAGGGATAGGCTACCCACTCCAGTATTCTTGGGCTTTCCTTGTGGCTCGGTTGGTAAAGAATCTGCCTGCAGTGTGGGAGACACAGGTTCAATCCCTGGATCAGCAAGATCCCCCAGAGTAGGGAATGGCAACTCACTCCAGTATTCTTGCCTGGGTAATCCCAGGGACAGAGGAGCCTGGCAGGCTACAGTCTATGGGGCCACAAAGAGTCGGACACAACTGAGTGACTGAGGACACACACACGCTAACCCACAAAGAGCCTCTGGAATGCTTCAAGTGGCCCCAACTAACCACCACTAACACTAAGCTTTATTATAAATAGGCACTAGCTGAAGATGTGACTCCAATACTGTGGCTGAAGAATTGATGCTTTTGAACTGTGGTGTTGGAGAAGACTCTTGAGAGTCCCTTGGACTGCAAGGAGATCCAACCAGTCCATTCTGAAGGAGATCAGTCCTGAGTGTTCACTGGAAGGACTGATGCTAAAGCTGAAACTCCAATCCTTTGGCCACCTTATGCGAAGAGCTGACTCATTGGAAAAGACCTTGATGCTGGGAGGGATTGGGGGCAGGAGGAGAAGGGGACGACAGAGGATGAGATGGCTGGATGGCATCACCGACTCAATGGACATGAGTCTGAGTGAATTCCGGGAGTTGGTGATGGACAGGGAGGCCTGGCATGCTGCGATTCATGGGGTCACAAAGAGTAGGACATGACTGAGTGACTGAACTGAACTAAACTGAAAGATGTGACCACTGTGATAGAGACATCTTGTATTTTAAAGGAGATTTGGGTGAGCCCCCAGAGCTGCACCCTAAACACATTTTCTGCTCTGCTTTCTGGGTCTCATGAAACAGGCATTCAGGAGAACCACCATTCATCTGATGGGATCTGAGATCAGGAGTACCACATGCTGACAGAGTGCCCCTCTCTGCCTCTCAAAATGTCGGGTGAAGACTGACTTGCCAGTCTCTACCAGAAAGGATAATGAACCTAGACTAAAATAACTTGGTTAATAAATGTTGTATTAGGAAAATAGCAGAGCTGAACCTTGACACATAACAGAGACTCAGCAGAGTACATCCATAGCAGAATTCCAGAGCCAGAATTTCTAGGATGTGCTTGTTATCTCTTTGGAGGGAAGTAACAAGAATAGATTAAGACACACAGAGACAATTCTGAAGCGTCTAGTAATTCTATACTGGTCCAGAAGGCAGTGCTACTCAAGGCCTTCTGGTCCTACAACAAAGCAGGCCAACACATCTGTTTCTACAAGAGTTTGAATTCATTGTTTTCTGGAATTACAAAACTTGTGGAGAATCTGAAGATAAGTCAGGATGGGAATTGCTAGTTTGTTTCTGCCTGATTTTGAGCTCTCCAGGGGAAAGGAGAATGCAGATGTGGCCAACCTGCAAGCTCTCCTCGTTCGTGTCAGCACGATTGCCTCATGCCAAGCAGCACACTAGATTCTGGGGATAATGAGCTCAGTTTTTGACAGCTTGAATGTGAAATATCACAAGGCAATGGGAAATATGAGAGGGGAGTTCAGGCAGGAGGTCAGGCTGGAAATATGATTTTAAAGTCATCCACAGGGAAGACTTCCCAGGTGGTACAGCGGTAAAGAATTCGCCTGGCAATGCAGGAGACTGTAAAAGATTCAGGTTCAATCCCACGATCGAGAAGATTCCCTGGAGAAGAAAATGGCAACCCATTCCAGTATTCTTGCCTGAAAAATTCCATGGTCTGAGGAGCCTAGGGGGTTACAGTCCATGGGGTCACAAAGAGTCAGACATGACTGAGCGACTGCACACACACACACAGGAAAGACACTATTGAAAACAAAGGAGTAAATAAAACTGCCCAGACAGAACTTGTAGATTGAGAAGCAAAGCAGGTGAGGGGGAGGGTCAACATTTAGGTGGAGAAAGGGTGCCCGGGGGTGGCGCAGTGGTACAGAACATGCCTGCAATGCAGCAGACGCAGAGACATAGGTTTGATCCCTGGGTCGGGGAGATCCCCTGGAGGAGGACATGGCAACCCACTCCAGTATTCTTGCCTGGAAAATCCCATGGACAGAGGAGCCTGGCAGGCTACAGTCTGTGTGGTCACAAACAGTAGGACACAACTGAGCGCATGCATGCATATGTGTGTGCACGCGCACACACACACACACTCACAAGGCACCAGTGAGGATTACATGAATGAGTGTCCATAGTGGGAGGAACGTCAGAAGAAAAGAGTTCCAAAGAGGAAAAATAAATATTGATGTCAGGCTACGGAGAGGTCAGGTAAAAGGAAGACCGCAGCAGATGACTGGTAAAAACCATAGCCTTGACTAGACAGACCTTAGTAGTAGTCCATTATTTGGATGTATCATCCTTTATTCAACTAGTTTTATATAGATGGGCATGTAGGGCATGTATTTCTTCTATGAAAATTGATTTGTTTAAGCTTCATCCTTATTAGGGAAAATTTTGGAAATTTCAATTTTTCTGTAGAATTAGTTATTTCAACCAGGTTTTCAAGTGCATGTGCTTGAAGTTGTGCAAAGTAGTCTCTTAAATGTTTAACATTTTCTTCTGTTTCAGAGCTTGTATCTTGTCATTTCTTGTTTTGTATAGTTTCTCCCTTTTATCATGATTAGATTAGTTGATGGTTTAATTTTTTTTCACAGAACTACTTATGTTATTTTCCGCAAAGATTTATTTATAAATTCTTTTATTTTTCCCAGTCTAATAATTAATTTCTCTGCTTTTTATTCTTTATTATTTTCTTCTCCTGGCTTTTTTATTTTTTCTCCATGCTTCCTTTGTTTTATTTTACTATTCTCTATCCAGGTTTGGACTTGAAGTTTTAGTTTATTCATTTACATTCTTCCATTTTTACTGATGGATTTTAGGCTATTGATTTCCCTCCTCTTGCTGCTTTCCTTGTTCCTCTATCCCCTATATTCCTAATTAAGTCTATAAAATTGACTTAGATCTAGAAGCATGATTAGATTTTTATCCAAGAATACTTCGCTGATGGTGTTATGTGCTTCACATTACATTTTACCATGAGGCACACATTACCAGCTTTTCCAGTTTTATTGCTGCTAAAGGTGATCATCAGGTTTTAGTGATGTTAGCCTTTTCTCCATTTTAAAGTTCCCTATCAACATTTTACCTAGTATTTTTGGTAGCCTTAGGTGCTAGCTTCCTTCTGCTGCTCAGTTGCTTCAGTCATCCCTGACTCTTCGTGACCTTCTGTCCATGAGATTCTCCAGGCAAGCAGACTCAAGCGGGTGGCCATGCCTTTCCCCAGGGGATCTTCCCCACCCAGGGATCGAAGCCATGTCTCTTACATCTCCTGCACTGGTAGGCAAGTTCTCTATGACTAAGCCCCACTTGAGAAGCTCCCCTTTATTTTATTAGAGGCTGCAAAGTGGTGGTAGGCTATTCCGCCATTTCTTCTATATTCATTAGCTGAAATTCATGTACAAAAAATGACTTTTCCTCATTATTACATTTATATAAGAAAGGTAGGATCCTTGATGTCTTTTCCTTTATTCATCAATGTTTAGAACAGTGACTTAGTAATCTAGTAACCTCCAATGGTAACCAGTGTATGTGTGTTTTATTGGAGTAGAATTGATTTACAACGTTGTATTTTAGGCGTGCAGCAAAGTGAATCAGTTATACATATATCCCCTCTTTATTTTTTTAAGGTTATTTTTCCATATAGGTCACTACAGATATAGAGTTCCCTGTGCTATATACAGGGAAAGCAGATAACTATATATGTTAGTTATGTATTTTATATATAGTAATGCATATATATCAATCCAGTCTCCCAATTTATCCTTCCCCCCCGTATCCCCTGGTAACCATATGTTTGTTTTCTACATCTGTAACTGTACTTCTGTTTTGTAAATAAGTTCATTTGTACCTTTTTTTTTTTTTTAGATTCCACATATTGAGTGAGTGAGTGAAGTCGCTCAGTCATGTCCGACTCTTTGCAACCCCGTGGACTACCAGGCTCCTCCATCCATGGGATTCTCCAGGCAAGAACACTGGAGTGGGTTACCATTTCCTTCTCCAGGGGATCTTCCCGACCCAGGGATCGAACCCAGGTCTCCCACATTGGAGGCAGACACTNCTTTGCAACCCCGTGGACTACCAGGCTCCTCCATCCATGGGATTCTCCAGGCAAGAACACTGGAGTGGGTTACCATTTCCTTCTCCAGGGGATCTTCCCGACCCAGGGATCGAACCCAGGTCTCCCACATTGGAGGCAGACACTTTAACCTCTGAGCCAGTGGTATCATATTTGTCTTTCTGTGTCTGATTTACTTCACTCAGTATGACAATCTCTAGGTCCATTCATGCTGCTACAAATGGCACTAGGTAACCAGCGTGGTTTTGTTTTTTAACTTTTGTAATGGAAAATACATTTAAAATTTTTCTTTAGTTTATTTGTATTCAAAAAGAAGCCATAAGGAAGTAGAGGTTTAAGTTAAGTAAGAAGACTTTAACCACAAAAATTGCTTCCTTAGGGAGTAAAAATGGTACTTAAAATAACTAGTGTGTTTTTAAAGCATTATCATGAACTCAGATTTATTTATATTTGACATTTCGATCCACTGCAGTCATTATCTTGTTTTCACTTAATTTTTAAAGTTTTACACTTGTATCTCTTTTACTGTGCAAATATCAGTTTCTAATAGCATTAACACAAATATTTACTTGAGTTCTTTTTTTCTTACATCATGTCGCTGTTAGTGTTACAATAGGAACATGGTACCACTGGACCACCAGGGAAATCCTACATTTTAAATAAGGGATTATTTTCTCCATGAAGCTATGGCCAAAATTGATATATGGTTAGGTTCATTTGTTTCCAATTTGTTAAGGATTATTCCCCCCCCCATCTTTGAATTATATAAACAGCTAGTAAAGAATCAGCCTACAATGCGGAAGATCTGGGTTCAATACCTGGGTTGGGAAGATCCCCTGGAGGAGGGAAAGGCTACTCACTCCACTACTCTGGCCTGGAGAATTCCATGGACACGGGGTCTGAAAGAGTCTAACAGGACTGAGTAACTTTCATTTTCACTTTATATGGTTCCCAAGCCACAAAATGCACCCACAGAACTTTTTCTCCCCTCCTTGCCCCTTCATCCTGCACCCTCTTCCACAATCTAGGAAATCATTCTTATTAGTTTTTGACATACACTCATTGTTATTTCTTGAAAAATATAACAAATATATTGCTTTTCCACCATTTCTCACACAAAAGGTAGCATAAGATAAACACTGTCTAAGTGAAAGTATTGGCGAAACACTGTCTAAGCAAAGTATGTTGCTTTAACTCACTTAACAATCACCTAGTCATAGTTCTATACCAGTACATGCAGGTCTTCCTCATTCCTTTTTATGGTTGTATGGTTCTTCACTATTTGAATGCCCCAGAGTTTACTAAACCACTTCCCTATCATTGAACATTTGGATTGTTTCTAGTTCTTCGGTTTTCTTCCTACTATAGCAAATAATGCCACCATAATTAGCTCTATGCCTACTCCAACAATTTATAAGTTAGAACAATTTCATATTTTTGCAAGGATATCTACAGGAGATATTCCTGAAGGTGAGTGAATGTTGGGTCAAAGGGTAAGTGCTCATGTTATTTTTCAAGACATTGCCAAACTTGCCACCAGAGGGGTTAAATTATGTTTTGTTTTGTTTTGTTTTGCCCTGCCACTAGCAACAAGAAGGCCTGTTTCCTCACAGCTTCAGAGGATTAAATTCAGACTTCTGTCAATCTAATGGGTGAGAAATTGCATCTCACTGTTGTTTTTATAGCATTTCTTTCTTTTTTTTTTAACTTATTTTTTACTTTTTAAAACATTTTTCATTGTGGCAAAATATACATGTTTTATCTTTTTAACCACTTTTAAGCATACAGTTCAGGGCATTAACTATATTCACACTACTGTGTAATCATCGGAGAAGGCGATGGCACCCCACTCCAGTACTCTTACCTGGAGAATCCCATGGATGGAGGAGCCTGGTGGGCTGCAGTCCATGGGGTCTTGAAGAGTCGGACATGGCTGAGTGACTTCACTTTCACTTTTCACTTTCATGCATTGGAGAAGGAAATGGCAACCCACTCCAGTGTTTTTGCCTGGAGAATCCCAGGGATGGGAGAGCCTGGTGGGCTGCCATCTATGGGCTCGCACAGAGTTGGACACTGAAGTGACTTAGCAGCAGCAGCAGCAGTGCAATCATCGCCACTGTCCATCTATAGAACTTTCATAAAGCTGAAGCTCTATACTTATTAAATAATAACTCCTTACTCCTTTCCCTCATCCTGGTAACCTTTGTTCTACCTTTTGTCTCTTCATATCTGAGTATTTTAGATACATATTTAGATAGTATTTTAGATACATATTCCATGTAAGTGGAATCTTAAAGTATTGGTACATCCATGTCTAGTCTATTTCACTTAACATTCTATGGTTGAATCACATTCCATAGTACACATATACCTCACTTTGCTTATTTTTGCATCCACTGATAGACACTGGGGTTGTTTTGATCTTTCATCTATTGTGAATAACGCTGCTATGAACATTAGGTAACTAATATCGGTTCAGATCCTTGCTTTCAATTATTTTGTATATATACCTAGTAGAATTGTTAGTAATATACGTGCATCTATATACTGATGCTTGCAATTTATTTTGAAATGCACCAAAAATTAATATGGATTGACAGGTGGATAGAGAGAAATTATACAAGTGATAAAGCAAGTATGGACACTGAAGTGACTTAGCAGCAGCAGCAGCAGTGCAATCATCGCCACTGTCCATCTATAGAACTTTCATAAAGCTGAAGCTCTATACTTATTAAATAATAACTCCTTACTCCTTTCCCTCATCCTGGTAACCTTTGTTCTACCTTTTGTCTCTTCATATCTGAGTATTTTAGATACATATTTAGATAGTATTTTAGATACATATTCCATGTAAGTGGAATCTTAAAGTATTGGTACATCCATGTCTAGTCTATTTCACTTAACATTCTATGGTTGAATCACATTCCATAGTACACATATACCTCACTTTGCTTATTTTTGCATCCACTGATAGACACTGGGGTTGTTTTGATCTTTCATCTATTGTGAATAACGCTGCTATGAACATTAGGTAACTAATATCGGTTCAGATCCTTGCTTTCAATTATTTTGTATATATACCTAGTAGAATTGTTAGTAATATACGTGCATCTACATACTGATGTTTGCAATTTATTTTGAAATGCACCAAAAATTAATATGGATTGACAGGTGGATAGAGAGAAATTATACAAGTGATAAAGCAAAGATAGTAAACCATTGATGGCAGAATCTAGGTGGTACGTGTTCTCCACAAAAGGTTTTCAAATTTGCTATACGTTTGAAAATGTTTAAAACTGTGCTTACTTCACCAGCACATATACAAATTGAAAATACATTTGGGGAAAATATTTGCTTTTTAATGATAGACATTACAAATATTTTCTCCAAGTTGTCAGGAGTTTTCACTTGCTTGTAGTTTTTACCTCATGAAAACTGTTTTTTTAAACTTATATATAAATGCATTTATGTATCTTTAATTGCTTCTTAATTTTGAATCATATTTTATGGCGTTTTCTCTCTCTTATGTCACATAGCAATTCATTTATGCCTTCTAATACTCCCTGCATTATTTTCTTTGTGTGCATTTAAGTCATTTATTTTTAAGAAATAAATCACTGTAGGTTCAGTGAACTGCCCTTTGTCACCCTAGTCTCTGACCCCTTACCCCTCATTAGAGGTAATCAGTCCTGTGTTTAGTTTTGTATGTTTTATTATATACGATATATATTTATAATACACATATATATTTACAAACAATTATAACTATAATTTTCACATTTGTAAAACATATCCATAAAAAACATCTTTCTGGAACTTGCTTTCTCTGATCAACATTATATATTTTAAATTTATCCAAACTGAGAAATATAGTTCTAATTCATTCATTTTAAATTATTACATGAAATTCTTCCTAAAGCATGCTGCATTTATTTATCATTCCTCCCATTTGTGCATATTAGTTTGTTTCAGATGCCTTTCAGTTAAAAGAAAGCTACCATAAACATTGTTGTACACACCTTCTCATGCACACATGCAAGTTTCTCCAGGGAGGACACCTAAGAGTAGAACCACTGGATTACAGGATATGCACATTTTCAGTTTTACTAGAGAAGTGATTTATATAATCATCACCAGTGATTGCATCCTGACAACTTGACATTATTGAACTTTCAAATTTCTGACAATAGGTAGGTATGAAATTGTATCTCATTGTGGCTTTAATTTGCATTTCCCTGGTTCCTAGGAAAATGTACATCTTTTTAGATATTTACTGCTACTGCTAAGTCACTTCAGTCATGTCCGACTCTGTGTGATCCCATAGATGGCAGCCCACCAGGCTCCCCTGTCCCTGGGATTCTCCAGGCAAGAACACTGGAGTGGGTTGCCATTTCCTTCTCAGGTATTTACTGGCCTTGTAGATTTCCTCTTCAGAGAAGGCGATGGCACCCCACTCCAGTACTCTTACCTGGAAAATCCCATCGACAGAGGAGCCCAGTAGGCTGCAGTCCACGGGGTCGCCAAGAGTTGGACACAACTGAGCAACTTCACTTTCACTTTTCACTTTCATGCATTGGAGAAGGAAATGGCAACCCACTCCAGTGTTCTTGCCTGGAGAATCCCAGGGACAGCGGAGCCTGGTGGGCTGCCATCTATGGGGTTGCACAGAGTTGGACACGACTGAAGCGACTTAGCAGCAGCAGCAGCAGATTTCCTCTTCTGTAAATTACTTCCTCATATCCTTTGTGAATTTTCCTACAGGTCTTAACAGGGCTATTTGCATGGGCCTGGAGACTGCATAGTCACACAGGGCCCTGCACTTGGAAGGGCACTGTGTTTTGTATAATGTTCTGCTGTTATTGTTTTGAAAGTGTTAATAATTTTTTTTACAAACATTCCTGTATTTCATTTTGCACTGGGCTCCACAAATTATGTAGCTGGTCTTTAGGCTGAACCATGTTTGAACTGAGTTTTAACAGATGAAAAGGGACTCATGCAGATCTGTATTATTCAATATGGTAGGGATTCATACAGAAAGGTATTATTCAATATGGTGGCTACTTAAATTTAAAGTATGTAAAATTAAAAATCCAGTTCCTCAGTGTCATTAGCTACACAGCATGGCTCAGTAGTTACTAATGATTAGTGCCTATGTTACTGGAAAGCAGAGAGCATTTTTTATCATCACAGATAGTTCGACAGAGGATAAGATGGTTGATGGCATCATCAACTCAGTGTTCATGAGTTTGAGTAACTCCAGGAGACAGTGAAGGACAGGGAAGCTTGGTACGTGGGGCTGCAAAGTCCAGCATGGCTGAGTGACTGCACAACCACAACAAATAGTTCTATTAGATGGCACAGTTTTAGACTCTTGCTGGAGTGAGATTTGAGAAGTACTACTATAGAAGTTGTGAGCCTTGGGTGAGTCAGGTGGTATGGCTCTGGGGTGCAGGGAATCAGGGAGTGAAAGTGCATTCTGATGGGGAAGTAGGTACAAAGACAGGTGCATGAAAATGGACTGAGAGCAGGAATGAGAACAGCAGGAATTTGCCAACTGAGCCAGACTAAAGAGCTTTGTAACCCTTTAGACTGTGCCCTGTGGGGAGCCACTGACCCATTTAAAGCCAGAAGTGCATGGCAAGATGTGAGTTTAAGGAAGACAGTCCTCATAGTAATAAGGACTGGATGGGCAACTCAAAAGTCAGAGAAACAGACAGAAAGCTCTAACACAAACCCTGGTGAAAAATGAGGTTTTCTGGGGAGCAAGGAAAGGATCAGAAGGTCAGGTCTCAGAGAGAAAGAGAATCCACAGGGTCTTGGTGACTGTTCTTGTGGAGTAATGAAGAGGGGAGAATTAAGGATCAAACTTGGAAGCCTGATAAATGAGGCTGCTTTAACCGAATTTGGAAGCTAGCAGAATAAACAGGTTTTATGGGAAGGTACTGAGGTTGACTTGAACACATTCAATTTGAAATATTCTAGAATATTTGTCCACCAGTCTCCCCACCTGCCAAATGAGGTGGTGGTAGCATCATCCCACAGGACTGATGTATTAATAATCAACTGACAGAGTATATGTGAATATACTTTGTTAATGTTTAAGTTCCATAGACATGTTATCTAGCATCAGTCCTGTATGTATCTGTGGTCTGATGGAAAGAAGCAGCAGGGAGTGCAAACTGCCTGCATTTGCACAAAAGCAGCACCATCCATCTAGTTCAGTAAGACAGGAGACACTGAGGAAAATGCCAAAGAGAATGAAAAATGTGGACAGTCAAGTAAGAAATATCGGATAACAAATCATCAATTAGAAATACACCCCAGCTGCTTCTAAACATAATAAACTGTCAAAGCGTTCCATCAAGTGGGAGAAGACAAGTGGAGTTACAATGAGATCTTGGAGAAAACACATATTAAAAAATTCAACTGAGCAATTAGTAGCAGCATTTACTGCAGATTAGATACCCTCTCCAGAATTAGTTCTGCCTTGGAACATGCACAGCCTATATATTATAAACTGCTGTTACTTTTTTATTTTCATCTGCAAACACATTTAAAGTTAAAATGTAATATGTCCTTAAAGGTGGTTGCTAGTTCAAACTTGTCATTAAGCATACTGCTTCCTAACACTTAATTATATGTTTGAGAAACTGTTAGGAAGCTTAACCATCTGATGAGATGGTATTTAGGTGTGAAACGTGACTCTTTGATACATGATGTTCTTTCAGAATTTGGAGGCAGTGTAAGACTCTTAAATTAGTTTTGCTTTTGCGAAGTAAGCGAATAACCTGATGTTAAACCTCACTTAGGTTATTTAATTAAATTTCGTATCTATCTATTGAAGATTTGTCACAGTAAGGCAGGGTGGTGGGGTGTGGTCCTTCCTTCACGGAGCTGGTAGCTCCTAGCAGAGAGACCTGTAAACTGGTACAAGAGAAAATGCATGAGTGCTCACAGAATTCGAAACAGGCTGGGGTGATAAGGACAAACAAGAGCTTAAGAGCAGTAGCTGCCATCAGAGGTTACAAATCCACAGTTTTATGCCTCAGTCTGAAGTTATCTGAATAAGGCTCTGAGAGTCAATCTAATGTCAAGGTGTCAGCACCAGCTTTCCATCTCCCAAGGTGGTGGGGACAGTAGAAATCTTCCACTCAGTTTAGCTAGCTGTGGCCACAATATCCACAGCTGTTCCCGCTGACAGGGAATCTAGTAGCCCATCCCTTCAATCCGGGTTGGCCTCGTGGCCTCTTCTGATCTACAGAATGTGGCATATGTGACCCTGTGTGACTTCCCAGCTATGCCTTAACTCTGGCCACTTCCACCTTCATACTCTTGGGTGCTGCCCACAGACTGAGAATGGAGCACATGGGGATGAGAAGCCCTGAAGATTCTCCAGAAGAATCAAGGCCAGCAGTGGATGACATCACCAACTGCCAGACACATACTGAAGCCACCTTGGACTTTCAGCTTAGCTGACTCTCCAGTTCAGGGATTGGCAAACTATTAATACAAACATGGCCCTCAGCCTGTTTCTATGTAGGGCCCTTGAGCTAAGAATAACTTTTGCTTTTTAAAGGCTTGTTAAAAAAAAATAAATAATAGAAGAATATGAAGTGAAGTGAAAGTCATTCAGTTGTGTCCAATTCTTTGCAGACCCCGTGGACTGTAGTCTGCCAGGCTCCTCTGTCCATGGGATTTCCCAGGCAAGAATACTGGAGCGGGTTGCCACTTCTTTCTCCAGGGTATCTTCTAGACTCAGGGATCGAGCCCAGGTCTCCCACATTGTGGGCAGACTTTTTACTGTTTGGGCCACCAGGGAAGGCCAATGAGACAGAAACAAAATGCTAGAATGTACACAATCTACCACCCTTTGCAGAAACTTTTGCTGACTCCTGAACATAACTATGTGAGTAAATCCAGATAAAACCACAGAGGAGTCAAGCAACCAACCCTAAAAATTGTGAGGAATATTAAATGGATATTTTCAGTATATGGGATGCAATCAGTTCAGTTCATTTGCTCAGTCGTGTCTGATTCTTTGTGACCCCATGAACCGCAGCAAGCCAGATCTCCCTGTCCATCACCAACTCCCAGAGTTTATCCAAACTTATGTCCATTGAGTCGGTGATGCCATCCAATCATCCCATCCTCCGCCGCCTCCTTCTCCTCCGACCGTCAATCTTTCCCAGCATCAGGGTCTTTTCAAATGATTCAGCTCTTCACATCAGGTGACCAAAGTATTTGAGTTTCAGCTTCAACATCAGTCCTTCCAATGAACACCCAGGACTCATCTCCTTTAGGATGGACTAGTTGAATCTCCTTGCAGTCCAAGGGACTCAAGAGTCTTCTCCAACACCATAGTTCAAAAGCACCAGTTCTTCAGCGCTCAGCTTTCTTTATAGTCTAACTCTCACATCCACACATGACTACTGGAAAAACCATAGCCTTGACTAGACAGACCTTTGTTGACAAAGTAATGGCTCTGCTTTTTATTATGCTATCTAGGTTGGTCATAACTTTCCTTCCAAGGAGTAATCGTCTTTTAATTTCATGGCTGCAGTCACCATCTGCAGTGATTTTGGAGCCCAAAAAAATAAAGTCAGCCACTGTTGCCACTGTTTCCTCGTCTAATAGGATGCAATAGATAACTGAATCTCATGCTGAATAAATGCTACACAAAAAAGCAGGAAACTGCCTTGAAGTAAATAATCTTTTGAAGGTTTTGCAACCATTCTTCTCACTTATTTCACTTGGGAGGATTTCTTCCCCTTAGTCTGCTGTCCATGGCTCTATTTCACATCCTGGGGAGGTTTTGCCATCTATGAGCACATATACCCACTCATTATTCATGGGACATTCAAAACATTTTAAAAACAGGAATTGGAATATAACTTCAAAAATAAAAATACAGAATTTGTAGGATACAGTATGAGTGTCCTAAAGCATCCTTCCAAATACAGAGGTTGATTTTTTTTTTCCATATATTACTTTATTTGCAGTGGAGCCTTTCTAGTTTTGTTACCAGTGGGCTTTCTTTGCTTGGTAAGGTGAACTGTCAGCCAAGGTGAGGTAAAGAATGGCTATGGTAAAGGCACCAGGAGGCAGCAATCACTTTACACTTTGCAAAGGGCACAACTACTTGCCAGGGCTGGAGCCAGGAAAAGAATCATCACCACAGCTTCCAATCTGAATATTTACAGAATGTCAGCCAGTGCTTGGACCTACACTGCTACTATCCAAAAATAATTTTGTCATACACCCATTTTTAACTCCTATGTCCAACTCAAATCACCATAAATAATTCTTAAGTGTATATTTCACATCCCTATTCTTTCCTCTTCTGTAGGGGAAAAAAACCCCACTTTGATAAAGGAGAAGCAGTTGAACCAAAGAATCTGTAAACAAAAAGAAATATGGCTCCATATCTATAGTGTTGGTGAAACTGTGTAGATCACAGTTGGGAATGGGTGGTTATGACCAGTGTGAGTGTGTGCTTAGTTGCCCAGTCCTGTCCAACTGTTTGTGATTCCATGGACTGTAGCCCACCAGGTTCCTCTGTCCATGAGATTCTCTAGGCAAGAATACTGGAGCGGGTTGCCATTCCATTCTCCAGGGGATCTTCCCAACCCAGGGACTGAACCCACGTCTCCTGCATTACAGGCAGATTCTTCACCAACTGAGCCACCAGGGAAGCCCCGGGTATGACTAGGTTTGAAGTTAAATAGATGATCCAGCCCCACCTGATTTTAAGCAGAGGACCACTATGATCAAGACTACACATTTAAGTTTCCATTTGGCCGAGAGCACTGTGGTAGCTCCTTTCCAAATATGTTCCCTCCCCACCCCCACAATGAGCCTCATCTCCTGTTGCTTATGCCTTGTCTGATCCCCTCCCCTGGAATCGTTTTGTTTTTTTTTTCTCTCCCTGAATCTTAAACAGTCCTTTGCTTGCTATTGATCAATAAAATGTTACCAAAAATGATGTTACATAACTTTCAAGGCTAGCTTCGTTTTTATTTATTTTTGGCTGTGCTCCGTCTTCATTCCTGCATGGGCTTTTCTCTAGCTGCAGCCAGCAGGGATAGCTCTCCACTGTAGCACACAGATGGATTCCCATCGCAGTGGCTTCTCTTGTCGTGGAGCACGGGCTCCAGGGCTCATGGGCTTCAGTGGTTGCGGTTCCTAGGTTCCAGACCACAGGCTCAATAGATGTGGCCCAGGCTTAGCTGCCCCAAGGCCTGCGGGATCCTCCCAACCCAGGGATCTAAACTGTGTCTCCTACATGGGCTGCAGATTCTTTACCACTGAGCTACCAGAGAAGCCCCAAGAAGCTTCTGCCCTGGACTCTTAGAAAGCTGACTCTGATAAAATTCAGATCAACTGGCAGAGGGATAAGCAGACACGCATTTGCTGATGCAAACAAAAGCCATTGATATGATCTACTGACTTCGACTGACTTACTAAAAAGTGTTGAAGTGGCCATTGTTATACAGTGTAAACTTGACATAGATCTCACCCAGTGGAGCTTATGAGCATAAATGGATGAGTTCACCCTCCTGGATATTTATGATATGAGCCACAGACTGAGACTACATATATATATTATATACTCTTGAGATTTGTTTCTGTTATTGGAATGGAACTGGGAGTTTAGTTCAGGTTTGCCCAGTTAAATACAGGAAACTTCTCCTGGATTTTATCAAGTCTTCTTAAAACATACATCACAAGATCTTGTAGAAAGTATCACTATTTTTTACCAGTGAGCGACTGAAAGTCACTCAGTCATGTCCAACTCTTTGCTACCCCATGGACTGACTATACAGTCCATGGAATTCTCCAGGCAAGAATACTGTAGTGGGTAGCTTTTCCCTTGAATTATCCATAAGAATGGGCTTCCCAGGTGGCGCTAGTGGTAAAGAACCTGCCTGCTAATGCAGGAGACAAGAGATATGGGTTCAATCCCTGACTGGGGAAGATCCCCTGAGAAGGAAATGGCAACCCACTCCAGTATTCTTGCTTGGAGAATCCCATGGAGAGAGGAGCCTGGAGAGTTACAGTCCATGGGGTTGCAAAGAGTTGGACACAGGAGCTTGGAGAGTTACAGTCCATGGGGTGCAAAGAGTTGGACACAACCAAAGCGACTTAGCATGCACACACACATCCAAAAGAACTCTAAGGTGGCTCAGCCTCCACCAAGTACAGAATTTTACTGTTCTTTGAATGAAGTGAGTATGTAATTCAATGAGGCTTCTAACATTAGGTGATCTGAAGTAGGAGGTACCAGAATAATTGCTCCATCTGCCTAGGTGAATAGATTTGTAACCTATGTTCTCCTTGCAGGGATCTAGGACCTTCTCCTCCAAACATTTCCAAAGTCCCCACTCCACTGATCACTCATTAACTACAAAAGAGTAAATGGACTTTAATAGAGAATCTGGAGAACACTTCAGATTTCAGTGACCACTGATACTGGTACAATTTAATATTATGCATATAAGACTAACAGGTGCTTAATATTTAAAATGTTCTTCCTGAAGGAAAACAATAATAAGAGAACCTCATAAAGTGTGCCATCTTAGAAGGGTTCTTGTCATCTAGTCAAACCAAAGAATTGATACTCTCAAACTGTGGTGCTAGAGTCCCTTGGACAGTAAGAAGATCAAACCAGTCAGTCCTAAAAGAAATCAACCCTGCATATTCATCAGGACTGATACTGAAGCTCCAATACTTTGGCCACCTGATTCAAAGAGCTAACTCATTGGAAAAGACCCTGATGCTGGGAAAGACTGAGGGCAGGGGGAGAAGGGGGCAGCAGAGGATGAGATGATTGGATGGCATCGTCGACTCAATGGACATGACTGCGCAAACTCCAGGAGACAGTGAAGGACAGGGAAGCCTGTCGTTCTGCAGTCCGTGGGGTGGCAAAGAGTCACATGACTTTGTGACTGAACAACAACAGTCAAACCTCTCAACCTTTCTGCGAGCTTACAGGCAGAGCGGTGTCTAATTTTTTAGAGAAAAAATTAAATGACATCAGGAGGAAAACAAAGTCAGACAAATTAAGAGAGAATCCTCTGGTTAAATAATTGGTGCACACTCTTCAAAAACGTAATACCAGAAAAACAGGTAGAGGGTTTATTTTCTATTTATTCTCCAATAAAACAGACAACCATAATAACAAAGGCATGCATGACTCTTTATTGGGCTATTTCTCTATAAAACCAAGACAAAACTTTTTTGACAACTGTAGAAATTTGCATATGGGCTAGATAAGACTTTATTTTGGGGGGCTCCAAAATCACTGCAGATGGTGACTGCAGCCATGAAATTAGAAGACGCTTACTCCTTGGAAGAAAAGTTATGACCAACCTAGATAGTATATTCAAAAGCAGAGACATTACTCTGCCGACTAAGGTCCTTCTAGTCAAGGCTATGGTTTTTCCTGTGGTCATGTATGGATGTGAGAGTTGGACTGTGAAGAAGGCTGAGCGCCAAAGAATTGATGCTTTTGAACTGTGATGTTGGAGAAGACTCTTGAGAGTCCCTTGGACTGCAAGGAGATCCAACCAGTCCATTCTGAAGAAGATCAACCCTGGGATTTCTTTGGAGGAAATGATGCTGAAGCTGAAACTCCAGTACTTTGGCCACCTCATGCGAAGAGTTGACTCATTGGAAAAGACTCTGATGCTGGGAGGGATTGGGGGCAGGAGGAGAAGGGTGATGTGAGAGTTGGACTGTGAAGAAGGCTGAGCGCCAAAGAATTGATGCTTTTGAACTGTGATGTTGGAGTAGACTCTTGAGAGTCCCTTGGACTGCAAGGAGATCCAACCAGTCCATTCTAAAAGAGATCAACCCTGGGTATTCTTTGGAAGGAATGATGCTAAAGCTGAAATTCCAGTACCTGGCCACCTCATGCAAAGAGCTGACTCATTGGAAAAGACTCTGATTCTGAGAGGGATTTGGGGCAGGAGGAGAAGGGGACGACAGAGGATGAGATGGCTGAATAGCATCACTGACTCGATGGACGTGAGTCTGAGTGAACTCTGGGAGTTGGTGATGTATAGGGAGGCCTGGCGTGCTGTAATTCATGGGGTCACAAAGAGTCGGACACGACTCAGCGACTGAACTGAACTGATGAGTTAGTTGTCTGGGGATACCAACAAAAGGTAGAGCACAGGCCAGAGTCATCCCTGAAACAAGACTGGGTGATGTAGAAAGAGATTGAGCAATCTGTGGCTTTCGTTATAAAATCATGCTCAGTTATAGAATATTATCCAAATATATGGGCTTCCCTAAGACCCTGATGCTGGGAAAGATTGAAGGCAGGAGGAGAAGAGGACAACAGAGGATGAGATGGTTGGATGGCATCAACAACTCAATGGACGTGGATCTGGGTAGACTCCAGCAGTTGGTAGTGGACAGGGAGGCCTGGTGTGCTGCGGTTCATGGGATCACAAAGAGTTGGACACGACTGAGGGACTGAACTGAACTGAACTGTGGCTCAGCTGGTAAAGAGTCCACCTACAATGCGGGAGACCTGGGTTCCATTCTTGGGCTGGGAAGATTCGCTGGAGAAGGGAATGGCTACCCACTTCACTGTTATGGCCTGGAGAATTCCATGGACGGTATAGTCCAAAGGGTCACAAAGAGTCAGACATGAATGACTTTCACTTTCATTTTCAGCCAAGTATATGGAGCAGTGGAAAAATGTAGTAAAATACTATAATTTTCCTACTCTAGCCATTATTTTTAATCTTAAGAATACATTTCCTCTATTTTTAAAGAAATTGTTCCTAAATCTACCATTCTTTTAGTTTAAACATATCACACAGACCACATTATGGTTTTTGACCACAAAACTATAAAATAAGTAATTGTTATTATAAAACCAGCCTTTCTAAAAATAAAAAGAAAAGAAGAAGGAGAGAAAGGAAGGGAAGAAAAGAAAGTAGTACATGTTAAAAATATGAAAAGATTTATTGATAGCAAACTACTTCAGTATTCTTGCCTGAAGAATTCCATGGACAGAGGAGCCTAGAAGGCTACAGTCCATGAGGTGGAAAAGAGTCAGACACAACTGAGTGAGAAATACACTGCACTATGTAACAGAATCTATCGATTATTTTATAACCGAATGACAAGGAAAACACTGTTAATTAGAATATTTAGGATGCAAATAGATCTGGAATTATAGGGAAAGTTGCAGCATTAAATATATATATATGTGTATACATATATATCAGAAAAATAGAAAGATCATATTTGAGTTAGTATTCAAATTAAAAAGCTAGATAAAAAGTAGAATAAGTCTATAAATAGATGGAAAGAAATAATTTGTAAAAAGTGAAATTCATAAAATGAAGAAAAGAAAAAACATTAAAAGAAAACTCTAAAACACTGATTTTTTGAAAAGACTCACATAATAGTAGCTTACAAATTTTATCAAGATGAGAAGCAAGAAAACTTGCCAAATTACCAACTTTGAAACTGCAAAAGAGACAAAATTTCTAAGTGTTGTAGAGATATTTTTAAAAGATCCTAAGATAATATCTATGTTTGTTACGGATAAGATAGACATTCTTGGCAGTAACTAATGAAGCTAAAACTGTTTAGGTTCAAAAGTTTCTATAGTATTTCTAGGTCCTCAATTCTGTACCATCTTTAATAACTCCATCTATTAATTTCTTTCTTTACACTATGTGCAAAATTGAGATCTATTAATGACACTAGATGAATAAGACAACTTCAGAATTTCAAAGAACAATTAGAGAAAATTTCCTTATGATTTTCAGATAAAAGTGATTAAGTCAGAAAATCACAACCCACATAACAATAATAATAGTAATAAGATCTTTATAAAGTAAAACAGGATAAATCAAGTTTAAAAAAACACAGACTGGGCAAAGATATTAATACATCATTAAAACAGATGCACATCTTGAATACCTTTTAACAGTCATAGGAATAAAAAAGTTAAACTAAATATAACAGGCAAAGGAAACAAACATGTAAGAGGCTAATCTGAATGGTTAATAAATATGTAGATAAAAGCACAATCTCTCTTGTAAACATAACTGAGAAATGCAAATTGAAGCAGAAAAGAATTTCTACTTCTACATTGGCAAAAATAATAAAATCTAGCAGTAAATATTTTGAGAAGCATGTGGAAAAAATGGAATTTTCTTACTGCTGGTGGGGTTAAAAACTACCAGCAATTAAATTGAGTACATATTATGCAGTTAAACTGAAGATTAGCATAGCATATAACTCAGCAATTCCCCTTCAATCTAGAACTCTCAAAAAGGTACAATAATTGGTATTGTAATATTGCATACAATGAAGAACCAGGAAAAAAGTCCAAAACACAAGTGAAAAAATATATTGTGGTCTAGTATAAAAAAAAAACTGCAAAATATTCAAAATGAATGAACTACGTCTAAATACAACAACATGCAAAATCTGGGAGACAGATTTTGAGAAGGAAAAAAACCCCCACAGAATGCAGAGCTCTTTATAATACTAATTATGTAAACTTTAAAATCAAATAATGTACACTTCATATAATGTTGACTTAATACATGAGTTTTAAAACATAAGACTCGCACTGGAGCACTTCACTGGTGGCCCAGTGATAAAGAATCCGCCTTGCTGTGCAGGGGGCGTGGGTTCCATCCCTGGTCTGGGAAGATTCCACATGCCTTGGGGCAACTAAGCTGGTGTGCTGTAACTTAATTAATTAAAAATAAAATAAAATAAATGGTACATGCACTGGATTGATGCATGCCATTTTTGGAATACATTCCTCCAAGAAAAGTGAGGATACATAGTTCAGTTCAGTTCAGTCGCTCAGTCGTGTCCGACTCTTTGCGACCCCATGAATCGCAGCACGCCAGGCCTCCGTGTCCATCACCATCTCCCGGAGTTCACTCAGACTCACGTCCATCGAGTCCGTGATGCCTGTCTCTTATACACATCTCCCTGGTCATTGGTTTCCGGCGTTGGAGGCGACGGTTTCACAGCCTAGGCTCTTTTCCGGTCGGTCGCCTGGCTGGAAGAGCAAGGAGATTCTGAGTACTATGGTGGACCTTGGTTGTCTCGGAATGAATGAAGGTCGGCTTCTGGATGACTAATCTACTTGCAGAACAACATTTCTCTCGAACTCTCCGGACTTCCCGGCTTTCTGACTGCTAAAGACTCGCTTTTTCGTGCGTATCTGGGCACCTCTTATTCTGGGTGTTCTTTGGTTGTGCTTACATGTCAGTGCTTTTCAAGACTGCGGCCTCAGTCCCCCTTGATCTCTTTACTGGAATCGGTTTCCCCCCGCCTCGTTACTTTGTAACGAGACTACCCTTTGTTTCACCAGACTGTCAGCTAGAGCAGCGAAAATAACCTATAAACCTTAGTATAAAACAAGCTATGCTGGAAATGTGTCTGGAGGGAAATGATGAGTCTTCTCCAACACCACAGTTCAAAAGCATCGATTCTTCGGCGCTCAGCTTTCTTCACAGTCCAACTTTCACATCCATACATGACCACAGGAAAAACCATAGCCTTGACTAGGCGGACCTTAGTCGGCAAAGTAATGTCTCTGCTTTTGAATATACTATCCAGGTTGGTCATAGCTTTTCTTCCAAGGAGTAAGCGTCTTTTAATTTCATGGCTGCAGTCACCATCTGCAGTGATTTTGGAGCCCCCAAAAATAAAGTCTGACACTGCTTCCACTGTTTCTCCATCCATTTCCCATGAAGTGATGGGACCGGATGCCATGATCTTCATTTTCTGAATGTTGAGCTTTAAGCCAACTTTTTCGCTCTCCTCCTTCACTTTCATCAAGAGGCTTTTTAGCTCCTCCTCACTTTCTGCCATAAGGGTGGTGTCATCAGCATATCTGAGGTTATTGATATTTCTCCCAGCAATCTTGATTCCAGCTTGTGTTTCTTCCAGTCCAGCATGTCGTCTGTATTTACTCTTTTTATTCTTTGTCTATAATAGGCAATTCATCAAAAATGGACCCTCCTAGTTTTCTTATAATCTATGCTCTATATTTTCTATCCCATCCCCAATTTGAGAAATGAAATATTCTAGAAAAGAAGTATAGCAGTTGGTGGTGTTTTGAGAGATGAACTTGGCACAATTGTTTCCTTATCTTTATGTCATAAAATCTAAGAGAACCATACTTCTTTTGCCACACTACTGAAGTTTTATGAATCTGTTTAAAATTGTACATGGTTGATATTGATTCATCATATACCAAAGTAGCATAGTGAAAATATCATGTCAATATAAGGAAAATTATCAGTATAGCTATCATTTCTGAGTAATCAGAAACAAAGGTGTTCTCTACACTACACTAGATTCAAGTGTCATAGAGTCCAAATAAAGGAAGATGAAAAAATATAGATATATCTGTAGCTTTTTGTGACCCATTTCCCAATTTAGAAGAAAAGTTTTCTATAGGAATGTTTTGATTATTTTTATCTTTCTAACATCCCAAGCCCTCTGAGCTGTCAGTAACTAGTTTTTTTTGACTGCAGCCCACCAGGCTACTCCGTCCATTGGATTTTCCAGGCAAGAGTACTGGGGTGGGGTGCCTGCCACCTGGGAAACCCCCATACTACACTTGATCTTAGCCAAAAGGCCGGGAAACGAGAAATCGTGTAAAATGGCCTTGAGTGAAACTTTCTGTAGTAATGCAAGTTTGGAAAATGCTGGATTAAGCTACACATCTTAAGACACAATTTTTAGAGCTTTTAATTAGCAGGTGATGTTTACTCTGAGCATCCATGACAGTTTTTGCTGTTTACTAGGGCACAGAATCCTTTTCCAGTCCCAGGAAACATGTCTCTCTGAGAAACAGATTTATATGCTTTCCAGCAAACCTCCTCACCCCCATGACTTAGCCACCACTGACCACTTTCCTGTCTTGCTAATCTCCCTCACATCGGGTCACTCATCCTGTGGTGCTAACATCCACTAAATATTTCTCAAACCTGCCTTCCTCTGTTTCATCTTGGCCTTTTCTTTGCTTCTAGTCTTACCTCCAGGTGAACAGAAGCATCTATTTTATCCCTCCTCTGCATAAAATCCTGGTGCCTTGGGGGGCAGACCAGGCAGCTTGAGGCAGGAGCAGGACTGTCACACCAGGGGGCAGCCTCATGGAGGCAGGGCAGTCATATATGTTCTTTCTCTGAAAGATATGTTCTTGCTGCCCAAGAACTGCTCTATGTATGCTATAATCCTCTATTACTATGGGGTAGCAGAATTAACCACATTAATGGGGAAACTGAAGCTGAGAAAGGTTAATTTAACAGGGTCACCCAAACTATGATTTTTCAGCATGAGTTTGTCCCTTGGACTGAAAGGAAGTTAACTTTGATACCCCTCAGAGTTCTTTCTGTCCAATGTCTGGAGTGAGCATATTTGGAATGTATTATCATCTTATTTGGGGACTTCCCTGGTGGTCCAATGGTTAAGAATCCGCCTTGCAATGCAGCAGACGCAGGTTCAATCACTAAGATCCCACATGCCATGGGGCAACGAAGCCCATGTGCTTTGGAGCCCGTGCACAACTAGACAGTCAGTGTGCCACAGCAAAGATCTTGAGTGCCACAACTAAGACCTGGCACAGCCAAAGAAGTAAATAAATATCTTACTTTGCGGAGAGGAAGTCTTATGGCCCACCTTTTTGAATTTGCTACTTTTTGTTTCGGATGAAGGCTGTTTCGCAGGAGAGATCAAAAGCTTGAGTACCTCTTTGGGGTCTTGCAAAAGTCTTGAGGGTCCTTGAGGAAACACCAAGGCCCTGGACACTCCCAACAGATGAACTGGGAAGGGGCCAAGCCTTCCAGGACACCTGTGTTACCTTAGGGATGGTTCAATCACAGTAAGACAACAGAGACCAGACACTCATGACTGTTCATGGATGTGTATTTTAATAAAAATAATTCTGTCAAAATACAACAGGAGTTTTTTCATCTCTCAAGTACAATTTAATAGGATGTTTTGTGTTAGAATTCTCTCTAAACCCTCCCACACCCACAAGTTTCATGCTAATGCCAAGTATCAACTTGCGAGGACAAAGGCAGAACCAGTGTGCACAACGTGGAGGACGTCTGAGTTGGCTGTAGTTACTAATGGAGGAGAACCCTATGCAAAGAGGCAGCGCCTGAGGCAGCCAGAGTCCACGATCTGGCCACAGGTCTGGGTGCACGGGACTTGTGGTCAAGTAGGGCTCTGCTGCCCAGCTGCCACACGGTGTGCATACCTGAGTTGTGAGCAACCAAAGGAACTTTCAGCTCTGACAGATCTCTGCCTCATCTTTGTGCTTGCTTACAGGCTAGCAACATGCTGGGAGGCTGGGAAGTCCCCCTTCTCCATCTCCTGATGTCCCTGTTCTGCCAGCCCACGTCCAGCCACAGACCTAGGTGGGTGAGGAACAGGGGTTCTGGCTATCGTTGCGTATCCGTCAGTTTCTGCTCTGGAAAAGAGCGACCATTTGGTGGAACAAGAGGAAACGGTAAGAGGGAAAGGCTGCTCCCCCAGGGTTGAACGACCCAACAGAGCCTGGTCTTCCTCCTGCCTCCTTGGCTGAAGTCCAGCTCTTCACCAGGACTCCTCCCAGGTGCCTTCCCCACTCTCGGCTCCTGGAAGCAGGCTGGTAGGACTGGGTGTGCAGCAGGGGCTCTGCTGGTTGGCAGGCAGGTCTGGACTATCAGCAAGACAGTGGGCTCAAGCAGCTTGATTTTGGTCCTCTCCACGGCTTGTGGGGCAAAGGCTAATGTCCCGAAGCTGAGCTGTCCAAATGGGACACAGTGCCCCTCTGGAGAGGAACAGAGTAAACAACTTGGACTCAGCTGAAACAGTGAGATAAGGCACAGAAAATGGGGAGGTGGCCGTGGGCACTGAGCCTGAGCCAGGCGGACACCCAACCCCGAGCAGCACACAGCTGTCCTGAGCCCTCCGGGGTCCTCTCAGCCACTCCACAACCCAAGCCCAGGCACCCATCCCCACCCCTGACACACCCCTGAAGGTACCAGCTGCTCAGACATTGCTGGAGGCCTCGCCAGCCTAATCCATCGCCTGCCATTCAGCTTTAGGCCTAAACAGTGTCCAAGCCACAGGGATGAGCTTAGTCCCAGTTCTGCCCCCATATGTTGAGTCACTTGATCTCCTGGGCCTGTCTCCTTAGCTATAAAAGGAAAGGACTGGTGGAGTAGATGGTCTCTGAACTTCATTCCAATTGCAAAAGCCTCTGGTTTTTAATTCCCAGTCCTGAGTGCTTCCGACCATTTTAACAGCCTGATTTTTCCAACCCCTTGGTTTAGGAGCTGGGCATTCCAAGGTTTGCAGAGGATGAATTTCCTTCACAGACAGGACACCACCTTCCTGATGGTTCGTGGTCTCTGGGCTGCCAGCCGGGGCCCCAGTGGGGACCAAGAAAAAGCAGCAACCTTCAGGATTGTGTCCCAGGACAGAATTTTGGGGGAGCACAGGGCCAAGGGCCCTGACCCCATCACCAGCACTTAGTCCAACTCAATTATTTCTCTTGTCCAGCTGTAGGTCCAGCAAGTCAGTGGGCACC
The DNA here is from genome assembly GCA_006410675.1 of Oreotragus oreotragus. Classification (NCBI taxonomy): domain Eukaryota; kingdom Metazoa; phylum Chordata; class Mammalia; order Artiodactyla; family Bovidae; genus Oreotragus; species Oreotragus oreotragus. The sequence continues at coordinate 55,441 of SJYX01019203.1, read as the reverse complement.
TCAGGCCATTCCAACCATTCCAGTATGCACTGGTGGAGAGCCCAGATCCAGGCAGGGACTGGAAGCTTGACTTCTTAACTTGCCCCTTAGCAGGGGCTGTCTGTACATTCACTCCCATTGTGAAGCAGATGGGGAAATCCTGGCCCCTCCTCCTGCTACTCTGGGAGGGCACCTCCCTTTCCTTCCTGTGGGCGGTCAGTCCTCTCCACAGATAGCCTGCTCAAGTCCTGGCCGCCATCTTAGCCCTTCCTCTCCTGATTCCCTGATGGCAGTACTAAGACGGTTTCTGACCCACTAGCTGTGAGGATCCGTCGGACATGGACAGTGGGACATCTGTCAAACCCATGAGGTCCCTTCCTCTGGCCAGCGAATACTCTTAACAGTCTTTCCTAAGAATGACTGGGGCCAAACTGCAGGGAGCTGCCTGGCACAGCTACAGTGAGGCTTGGCCTGGGGGTTCAAAGGTTCCATCCTCTCTGGCGACTGGCAGTCCACAAATCTGCCTCCACAAGGTCCTGGCTTCTCAACAGGAAGTACTGATTCCATCTAAGCTGTGCAGAGACGGTGAAGACCCAGGCAGGAAGAAGGCAGCCCCTGTGCCCAGGGGCCTCTGTCCTGGTAGGAGACTCTCTCCCCGCAGCTTGACACAGAGTAGCTCTCAGGTTGAAGGCAGGTAGTTCCCAGGCAATCAATTTAGAGGAAATGAAGTATTTGGCCATCTTAACAAGGAAAGGTGGGATGTTGAAAAGGGAAGAGAGTCAGTCAAGGCAGGCAGTGAGAGGCAGGGTAGGATGGGGGACAGCGTGCTGGCCAAGGACCCTCTCCTCCCTCGCTTTGCTGTTAGCCCTTGGCCCTGCAGTTCTCTGCTCAGTTCAACTCTCAGAGGCCTAGTCACCCACATCTCTCGGATGCTGCAAACCAGCTTAGCCTATCCTGCCCACTATGAGGCTCCCAAAGCCTACTCCCTAGGCTGCAGCTGGGCCTGTGGTTCAACAAAGGGGAAGCCTGAAATAAAGAAATCCCTTGGCTGAGGTGACAGAGATGACTCTTTTTTGATGAGTTGTACTCAAATAAAAACATGGTGTCTGGACAGCCTCACCCAAGAGGTGCTGGACCACTAACACTACGATAAATACTGTGTTTTTTTAATATATATATTTATATATATAATCTCATTTTTTTTTACTTATGAAAATAATAAGCTATCACCAACATGGATAGGCTTCATCACTAAATTAGCAGAAACCAGCTCAGCACAAACTCTCCAGAGATAAATACTGGTGGCTCAGTCAGGAGGAGGGGAAAAAAAAAAAGATTAAAAAACCCCAACCTCTCCTCAAAACCCCCCTCTTTTCAAAATAGAAGGCGCTACATGAAGAGTAACCAGCCAATACTGTGTCATAGGCCGCTGCACGTGAAGGGGGGAGAGAGAGAGAGACTGAAGGTGGGAGAAAAAGAAAGGAAGGAAGGGAGGAAAGGAACAGAAGAGGCCAGGCAGGAGGAGTGGGCTCTGCCCGTGGCTTCTGGGTCCCTGCACCAGGTGCCGATGAAGAGCAGGGCTGCTCCAGCCCTGGGGCCGAGGGAGGGCCAGGCGGGGCCAGCCAGTGTGGTCAGCTAGTGCAAGTAGTCGTCAACTCTGGCAAAAGAGCAAGATCCCAGGCCCGCTCGGGCCATAAGCCGTAGACATTCAGATGCCTGGCCCAGGGCGAGCATCAGCGGGGGCTGTTTTGGCAGGTTCTGAGACTCTGTGGAGAAGAGACAAGACCTGGTCACTGCCCTGATCAGGGCTGAGCCCAGGTCCAAGTTCCTTTGGGAGCAGAAGGTTGGGGAGAGTGGACAGAATCTCTCAGAAGAGAGAGTTCATATGCCTCCATGTGTCCAAACCACCAGGCTATGGCCCTGTCAAGAGCCTGTGGACCTTAGCTTTCTTTGGAGCAATGAGCTGGCCTGGGCCCAGGTCATAGTCTAGGGCCCACTGTGATCTAGCTGGCCAACTCAGTTGGGCAGAGGGAGGTCAAAATTCTGTCACGGGAGCCCAAGAGTCCTGCGGGCCACCAGACAGCCTCTAGGCAGAGTTCCCTGCCCTGATTTGGACAAACAAGGGAGGAGTGACGGGGCCACCCCAGGCCCTCCTGGGACAGCTTATTTTCGTTAGAGCCACTTACCTAAAATGGCGCTGTTGAGGGCGGCACACACAGGCTCCCTCTGGATGGGGTCAAGCTGCTGGCCAACTGGGCAGCTCCAGGGGTCTGAGTAGGCAAGCAGGCTAAAGGCATCCTAAGGAAAAGGGCACTTCTGAGAGGACTGTGGTAAGCACCAACACAGCCCATGGCTCCAGGGGGATATGGGGCCCTGCATGGTGTCAGGGAGGGCACAAAATACCCCAATGTCCCATTTCCCACTGCGGTCTTGTCTAGAGCTCACTCTCTCCTATTGCTGCTGCCCCCAGTGCCCTCCCAAAGTCACCACACGCCCCTACCACCAAACAGGGGCCCACTATGTACGAAGGCCTGGCTTGCTCCATACCTGCAGCATCTCCGTGTGGGCCAAATTCTTGCCATACTCCCGGCCCAGCTGCTCACTCAGTGCCTGCAACTCGCGGCCGAACAGGATAATTCTTTCTGTGGCCGCCTGATTGCCCCCGCAGAGCTGCCGCCGCGGATGCCCATCATCTGCACCCAGAGCCCAGCAGGGGGCACATCGGGAGGGCACAAAGAAACAAGGGAGGACTAGGGTGGGGACCCCAAAGAGAACATGGCAAGAAGGACCTAGGTTGGGGATAGGGGTGAGAGTGCCCTTCTGGTGGAGGCAAGCGAGGGCTAAGAGGCGCAGGGGGGCCACCCCAAGCTGACATGTTCTTAGTCTACCCAGCATAGGGTCTAGGGGTCAGGCAGGACTTGGAAGCTTTCCCTCTCCCACCCTGTGCAAGATGTAAGGGGTTCATAAGGGTACCTACTCTCACCAATCCCCTCCAGCCACTAATGTGGGAACCCAGCTTGGGCAGCAGGCTGAGGTCTTCCCATCGCAAACACCCATTTGTGATGGCTACAGAGGCAGAGGATCAGCCTGCCCAGCCCCACCCCTACCCCGACCGAGGGGAGAGGGCACTGGGACCGAGCACGGCCACCTGCGGAACAGCAGGCGGGTGAGGGCACAGCCTTACCCATGCTGGACTCATCCGTCTGCAGGTCCTCATGCTTGTAGGCACCATTGACGATGCGTGTGGACATGCTCTCCAGCACACCGTTGGGGTAATGCTCCGCCTCCATCTCCATCTCACTGTCGCTGTGGAGAAGGGTGGAGATGGGAGCTGGCTAAGGGAATGTGGCTGGAGAACCCTGGGTGGGCCTCCATTGAGGCTTCAGCCACAGGCTGCTGTGGATAAACTGAGGTCCCCAAAGGGCATGAAAGGATAACTCCCAGGTTCCCAGGCTCCAACACTTGGACCCTACTGTGACGCCAGCCATCCCCAAAGGCTTGTCACCTCATTCCCACTCCAGTCCCGACGCTGTCTCTGTGACTCTCGCCCCTCCAGCCCTCCTCTGAGTTGGCACACTCCTTCTATGCACCTCTAGATCCCTAATGACCAGGGCAAGTGAGTCAGGACAGGCATGTCTGGGAGCCAAACCAGGTCAGCCTTGAAGCATGCTGGGGCACTGAGAGCCACCTCTAGTCTGCAGTCTACAACCTCTACCGGCCCAAACTGGCTGAGAACTGAGCCCAAAAAAAACTCCTTTGGTATAGACCCTGGGGCATTCTGGAAGGCCTGGTATCCTTGGAGGCAACCACATTCTCAGTGCCAGCGCCTCTGGAGAAAGATGGGGCCAAGGGAAGCAGCAGCTGAATCACGAGCTAGATGGGAAGCTAGAGCCAAAGCCTGGCCTGGCAGGTCCACAACTACTATTCCAGGCACAGAGCTGGTGGGAAAGTTGGGGATATAGGGCAGGGGGCTGCTCACAGGACAGGCTGTAGTGGGCACAGGGCGGGAGGAAGAAGCTGAGCAGAACAGGTACCTGGTCTCCTGGTTACTGGTACTGCTGTGGGGCTGGGACTTGGTGGAATCTGTAGAGTTGGACTCAGAGTAATTCACTGAGGAGGGAGATGAGGAGGATGACGAGGATGACGAGGACGAGGAGGAGCTGGGTGCAGGGTATTTACTGTGGTTCGGTTTGCTCTTGGTGGAGGTGACACCGTTGCTGCAGCTGGGACTGTCTGCTCCTAAAAGCGGGGGGACCGTCAGAAGAGGAGGGCCAGCCTGCTGCCCAGCGGGGGCCTGGGAGTAACCACAATGGTCCTGTTTCCCATCCCCCCAACATCCAGCAGCAAGCCCTGAGCCCATCCTGGGGAAGGGTGTCTGGATGGCCCTGCTTCTCCACACCAGTTCTTCCCAGAGCCCTCCGGAGAGCGGCTGACCTGTATTGTGCATGTGGGAACTAGTGGGGCCGTGGCGGGGGCTGAGGCTGGGGGAGCCAGGGTAGCTGTCCTGGGACTTGGGGCTTCGAGAGCTCAAGCTGCGGACCTCACTGTCAGTCCCGTTCACCATCTCCACAAACTGGCGGCACCTGCGGAAGGAGCAGAGCAGCCATGCTCTGGGCTTGGTCCGGGTTGCATATTCCCACCACCAGCAGGGTGACGGGGGGAGCTGGCAGGGCCCCAAACTTACTTGAGCATGAAGAGCAGATTGGGATTATGCTCCAGCAGCCCTGGGTAGAAGCGCTGTGTGGTCTCAATGGCCTCCCCCACTCGGCCCTCCAGCACCAGCTTCTGAATCTCTGAGGAGAGAAAGAGCGAGGCAGTGAGAGAGCAGCCACAGACCCCACCCATGTCTCCACACTGCCAGGCCAGGACAGAGGCCAGCCGCCAGTTCAGCAGGCAGGCTCGGGGCGGCAAGCCCCCCGAGATGCTCACAGAAGGGACTGAAGAAAGATCCTGGCCACCAGGCCCACAACAGATCCTGGTTTCTGTCGTGTCAAGGAGTCCTCAGAGAATCATGGGGAAAGGGAGGAGTGGGCGCCCCAGCCCAGAAAAGCAGCAGGGCGAGTTCGAAGGCCTGCTCCTATGGAGCACAGGTTGCCAGGGGCCTGGCAGGGGCAGAGGTCTTGGCTATGAGACTATAATCTGGGAGTGGGTGCCTGGGTAGCTTTGTGGCCTGACAGGCTCCTCTTAAAGCCAGACTCCTCTCCTCAGGCCTCATAGGGATGGCAATGGGAGTTCATGGTCTCTGGGCCAGGGCCCGCAGCTCAGCGGTGTTCAGGGGCTGCAGCGGCCCCTGCTGAGAGAGGAGACTACCCTCCTCGCGCTGGCAGCTCTGGCATTGACACCTCTCAAGCCCTTGGCATCGTGCTCCTGGCCTGGGGCCTGGTGCGTCTTGCTGGGAGGGCCTTCTGGGTCTGGGCCTCTCTCACTCACAGAGCCCAAGTCTGGGATCCCTTCCTGTCTGCCAGGCTGGGCATAGATTCTCTAGGAGACACAGACACATCCACACGCACAGAGACAACGGGCTCAGAGAGACCCAGGCAGGCACACACAGACATGTGGCCACATACACCTACCCTCCCTCACTCTCCGCTCCTCGCCCGATCTCCTTTCTGGGCTGTTTCCTCTTTCCCCACACCCTCCTTCCACAAAAGAGCCCCCCACACACAGCAGGCAGGCCAGTACAAACACCAGGAAAGCTTCTTCCTTGGGCTCCTTCAAAGGCAAAGGGCAGGAGCAGAGGTGGGAAGCAGAGTTCTACCACAGTGGCCATGGAGCATCAGCCTTCTTCGTCTGAAAACTTCATCCCCTCTCTGGCCAGGGGCAGGCAGAATGACTGAGGTTGAGTAAATGGTGAACAAGGCAGGGCACTGGACTGGTAAGATGCAAACACGCTCTTTCCAGAAGACTATGAATGGGTGGCTAAGTGGAATCCAGCATGCCGGGGGAAGGAAACAAGCATGGAGGCGGGGGTAGCCAGGCTCACAGGGCCCAGCTTGCGGCCAGCCATCAATGTGTGCATTAGGACGCCTGCACGGAGACATCCCCATGCTGGGACAGTCCTTGGGGGCAGTGTTGCCTTGAAAGAGGGACAGAAGCAGGGCCCAGGGCTGGGTGGTGGGCTGGTCGTCTAGTGAGGATCTGAGCTGAACAGACTCCTGACAGGTTACCCAAGGCTGCCACGAGCCAAAGAGCAAGGCCAGGTGAAGGAGGGAAGGTAGGGACAGAGGAGAGCCAACCTTACTTTGTCTGTTCTTTATGGATGCTTGCTCTTCCTGAATCGGGGTTTCAGTCATTCGGGCAAAAGCCGTGGCCGTGGCACAATACCCATGGTGCACCAGGTAGGACGAGACCATGCTAGAAAAAAGGAAATGCTCAGGTTGACACTTAAGAACTACATTTCTCATTGACCCCCTGGCGGGACGGACTATCTCCCTAAACACGTCTTAAAGATGCAACCTCCACAGAATGAGAATAAAGGAGCAGAAACAAAATGAAAACTTGCCCCAGGGCTCATGCAGTCAGGTGGAGGGAGGGGCAGGTCACCAGGGTGGGCCTCGCTGCTTGAGGAGTGGCTGCAGTTCTCTGGGATATGCTGCCCACAAGCGGGCAAGTGTGGTAACACGAGTACATAAGGAAGCACAGACCGTCTCCTCACAGAATCAGCCACCTCCTGTGACCTGTGGCACACCCAGAGACTGCTGCTGCGAGCCTCTCTGAGGGCTTCCTGGAAGGGAGGCCAGCCAAGCAATCTGGCAGCAGCCCAGATGGGGATGAGGCATGCCACGTGCGTACCTTCTCCAGACACAGGAGTTCCTGTGCAGGCGCCCCACATGCCTGGCAGAAGCATTCCAGCTCAGGTGAGCCTGGCCCTCGGGAGTGCTGGCTCTAGAGGGTGATGGGGAGCTAAGCCATGACCCAGGTTACTCCACAATACACCACAAATCTAGGGTCCAGAAGCCACAGTTTCAGGCAGTAACATAGCCACATGAACACAGTCTTTGGGAGATGGCCCTGAGAAACGTGATGCCCAGAAATCATTTAATCCCGCCCGAAACTGGCACACATAAGCAGCGGCACACGTGGAGCCCTCGTGTCTGATGTGCACGAAAGTGAACACCTTGGTGTGTGCATATGTCAGTGTCATTATTGTAACTGCCCAACCCGAATGTCTGTAGGGCTGTCCTGTGGAAGGCTCAGAAGTTCAGCTGGGTGTTCCTTTATGTTTTAAGGGGTAAATGAGACGATCCATATAGAATGCCTAGCACAAAGCAAAAAGTCAATATATATGACTCTTATTATGAAATTATGTATTCATAACATTTCCTTACAAATAAGAATTATAATAATTATACTATTAAAAACACAAGGGCAAAAATTCTTGACAAAACAAGGTTCAGATGAGGCCATACACATATCAGAGGCCACTAAAATGTATAGTCCCCTTGATTCAGTAATTCTACTTCTTGAAAGGATACCCAGAAAATAATCTTAAATATGGAAAACTCCTAATGTATAAAAGGGTGACCTACACAAGTGAGAGAGAGGAAAGAACCTGAAGCTACCACCAAGGAAAGCCACCCAAGGGGCTTGTGGAAAATGTGTCTGTGAGATAATATAGCCATTAACTATGCCCCTAAAGTGAAGTTATATGAAGTCACAGGATATGGGTTATATGAAATACTTAGCAAATACTACCTATGAACACACACAGGCACACAGATACATACATATAAACAAACACACCCATGGGCTGAGCCAAGCCCTGTCAGCTGAGAGCATCAGCCCCTCCCCTACACAGCTGGGGCAGCTCACCCCGCCCCTTGCCTGTCCCAGCAAGCCAACTGTGGGGACTGGCACCATCTGGCCCTCCAAAGAGGGTCTGCTTCTAAGTTCTGGGGCTGGGGACAAGATGGAGTTGTGCTGCTATTCCTGAGAAGGCTCTGGCCACCTACCCCCTACCTTAGTCCTCGCACAATATCCATCCCTCAAGAAAGGCTGCACAAAGAACCCAGTGTATACCCCACCCCCACCCCCTGGACTCTAGGACCCTGGCATCTACAGGCCAATGACCTGGGCTAGGAAGAGACCAGCCTTCCTCTGTTCATCCTTGAGAGCCAAGACAACAAACTAACCTACCTCCTGGCAGAGTGGGTACAGCTCATTGCCCCACTCAGGCCTGCAGCTGGCAAGTGGAAGAGAGACCTGTATCTGACCTCCCTTGGGTGTCTCAGTAAGACTGGCCCCCAGGAGAGTCTGGGAATTAATCAGCCGAGAGTCAGCTAGGTGAGCCCTAGGGAGGTCTCTCTTCCTACCACCACTGCTGCAGATGCAAGGGGTTTAGGTGGATCCAACCCTGAGCAGGGACCTGAGGCCAGAGTAATGGCATGACAGATATGCCCTATGATGCAAAAAAAGTCCACAGAGCATCCTAGTACATCCTCTGCAAGATGAGCTGGGGAAGGGAAACAGCCCTGCCAGTGATATTACATCCAGGGCCTTCTCATCCAGCGGAGGGGCACAGGCTCAACCAGGAGCAGCTCTGGAGAAGTGAACTAAGAGAGGGGCAGGAAAGCAGCAGGCAGTCATCCTGGGAGCGCTTTCCAGAAGGAACACTACTCACTAGTGTTCACAAGAGCAGCGTACAGCAGTTCAGGGGTCTACGGGAGAGTGAGGCCCTTGGGAGGGGGCAGGCAGGGAAAGGGCGGGGCCGGGGGACTCACTTCTGCAGCACCGCCTGCCACTCGCCAAGCCGGGCACTGATGGGGAAGCAGTGGACAGTGCCCTGGACCTTGGCACGCCACTCCCGCATGTAGTCCTCAATGTCAAACAGGAAGGGCTGCTGCCCAAAGTTGGCGTCCACAATCTCCCCGGGTGTCTGCAGGCCTACGGTGGGGTAGAGGTTGGCCTGAGGAGGAGAATGAAATGTCAGTTGGGCCCTGAGGGCAAGCGGGGGCAGCAGGGCCTCATCTCATCTCACCCCCGCACAGAGCAGGGAGGCGCTGGCTCCTGCAGGCCGCTGCTTTGGCTCTGAGGGAACTGCAATGTGGCCGGGGGGAAGGCAGGGCTAAGCCAAGTGCTGCCCACCTCCCGAGCAGAGAAACTGCTCCCCAGAGTTAGAGGGGAGAAAGCAAAAGAAAAGCCAGGCTCAATGCGAAGTCTCCTTGCCCGCATTAGAGGCTGTAGTATCCCCAAAGCCCAAGGCCCCTATTTGGGACTTGGCCAGGGCCCACAGAGGCAGGCCAGGCCCCACCACCCTGCAGGCATGCCTCTGAAAATCTGCTGCAGGGGTGGGTGATGGCTCCTCTCAGAGGATCAGGACCAAGGATCCTTTTACCACACAAAAAAAGGGGTTATAAGGGGGCAGGAAAGGATGCAAGGAGACAGGGAAGGGAAGGGAGGGAGGGGAAAGTAGGGCCAAGGGCGTTAAGTGGTTTGGAACCCCTGGCAATGGAAAAGGGTAAAGAAAGGCCCTTCCTGTCTGACGCTCACTTAGAGGAGGATCTTCCGGCCAGAGGATGTCTGGATGCTCACTTAGAGGAGGATCTTCTGGCCAGAGGACATCTGGATGCTCACTTAGAGGAGGATCTTCTGGCCAGAGGACGTCTGAGCATGTCCTCTGGGTGTCGGGCTCCCCGCTTCCCTGGGCCAGGTTCTACCAGGTCACTCCCTCACGCCTCCTATGGCTCCCATGCTACAGCCCACTGTCTCGCCAGCATACTCCCCATTGTCCCCAGGCTCCCAGTCTTCTCCTCCACCTTCCACCATCAGGCTTCCATATCATTCCTATCACATGCTGTTACCACACTCTGGGCTGTCTTTCCAGCTCTTGGCAGAGAGTGCCGTCGCACCCACGTCTGAGTGTTTCATGTCACATCTCCACCACTAGACTCTTCCCCACTCAGGGTCAGAACTCTCCTGTGTCTGTGCGCTTCACCTAGGACCACAGCCCACCCTTTGGGGACTCCAGGCAGGAGGGAAGGATTTTGATACACAGACAAAGGTGCTATAGTCTGAGCTTGAGGAGGGCCCTCAGATCATGAGGGTATTTCCTATTCCTAGAGCGTCACAGGGGTGCCCAGGATTCCTAAGTAGGCCCCAGGGCCAGCAAACCCTTCCTCCTTCCAGAACCAGCCAGGGCACGCAGCCAAGCCAGACTCCCACCATTCTGGGTGGAGGCCCTGCATGTGACGAGGCCCGGGATGACTCATAACCAAGAAGGACTGGGGTGCAGGAGGTGGGATGAGCCCTGAACTAAGTCAGCAGGAAAACCTGACCCTTTTCCCCATAAAGCTCATTTCTCTGGCTCAGGGGTACCCTGCATGGTAGCAGGCTCAGTCTTCAAGGGTGCTGGCTTTCCTCAGGGATCTCAGATGGGGATGTACACAGATCCAGCTCCCTAACACTTCAGGAAGAAATTTCTGTACTCTGCCTACGAGTCCACTGGGTATAAGCCACACAGAACTGGTTCAGACAAGCCGAGCCATGGAGCTACCTCATCTCTGCCTACACTGTCCCCCACCTGCCGGCTGCCTCTGGAAATGCCACAAATCATGGTCACCTGCTAAGAGTCATGGAGGAAGACCAGGCCTTGCTGCTGGAGAGAGAAGCCTGGCAGGGCCCGTTACTGATACTTTCAAGCTGATGGCACAGCACATACCACTGGTTGGGGAGAGGGCAGAACCCCACTGTGCCCTCACTATGCCTGTCAGCCCCCAGGGGCCAGAGCAGAAGACCCCACAGCAGTACTTACCGGGAGGTCTGTGAAGGCTATACCTGTGGAAGGAAAGGAACAGTCATCAGGCCACATGGTGGATTCCCACGCCTCTGTGGGCCCCCAGAGGGCCTGTCACAATGGCTGGGAGAGGGGCTGGTCACCACATCTCCCCTGTGGTAGAGGGCCAGCACGAGCCAGGGCCTGGTAGGTTTACACCCTGGCCAGAAGTGAAGTCTGATATTTGGGTATTTGTCCACAGCATTTCTATCCTCTCGGGGAAAATCTGCTAGGAAAAACCAGCACGCAAATGATAGATCCTGAGGCCTCTCCAGGCCTGATCACACTCTCTTGATCCAACACATATTTCTGGACACCTATTCTGTATGCCAGGCTCTTTTCCACCCACTACCTCATCTGATCCTTAGACCAACTCTGGTGCTAACTAAAGGAGTGCTTAGTTAGGTGTTAACATTTGGGGCTTAGACCAACTAAGGGAGCAGGCTTTCTTATCCCCATTTTACAGATGTGGAAGGTAAGCCTCAGCAGTTAAATGATTTGCCAGCAGTCATAAAACCAGCAGAAACTAGTCTTTCATGCCAACACTGACAGAGCAGTGGCGACAGAGAGGGTGGCAGCTGCCCATCTTCAGTGCCTACTTGCCCAGGGTCCCCAGAGATTCTGAGCTGACAAGCTCAGGTTAACACTGGCCTGTGTACCCTCTGAGCCTTCCTGCCAAGAAAAGAGGCTGTGTTTCTAGGGACCTCAGTCCTGAACAGGAAGTGAGGGTAGAGGGGAGCAAGACCTAAAACACATCAGCAGGCCCGAGCAGGAGAGGGGCTGCGGTATATAAACCAGAGCATTCATGTTTTGCAGGTTGAGAAACGACTCAAAGCCAAAGGAGACTCTCCCAAGGACTCATCGTCTTCCCATTTTTTAAGATAAATTCTTACTACATCCTCTAGAAGTTCCTAAGCTTCTGGCCTGAGAGATTTTCAAACCACTGACTACTTAGAGGTCCTTGTCTTCTCGCTCAGCTCCACCCAGAAAAGAAATGGAAACCCAGCAGGACAAAAGAATAGGGGAGGGTCTGATGATAGGTCTCCAAGGAAACCTCAGGCCAGAATCCTGACAGCTAGCCAGTGCATCCCATGTGCTTCCTCTGTGCTGGGCACTTGGTTCACCTCTTACAAGGAAGCATTTAATTATCAGAACAAGCCTGGAGGTGTATACTGTCTCTGACACTGGTTTACATACGAAAAAAGCAAGGCGCAGAGAAATGTTTACATTCTTTACTGGGCTATTTTGCTCCTCAATGAAGAAAGTTCGTAAACCTATGACCTGCCTGCCTGTGGCCACTTCCAGCCCCATGTGCATAGTCAGCAGTCACAGAACCAGCAGGATGGACTCTGGAAGCCCCTCACTGTCCACCCACCAGGTCTACATGGGAGCTGCCCCATGGATCTCAGTGTGGCCGGGCTACTGCTGCTATGCTCCCAGGCTCGTAGAGAGGCCCACAGAACTCTGGAAGAAGGGAGTCCAGGCTCTATCAATTACCTGCTGTGTGATCTCTGACAAGCTAACCAACCTTTCTGAGCCTATCTGACAAAACAGGGTAATGATACACCCAACACCCCAAGAAGAAAGGAGAAACGGATTCTCTGTGAAAGTTGCCTCGTAAACTGTGAGGTCCAGGTACAAGCTGGCTGGACTTGCACCACAGGGTAAGGCACCTGCCAAGCTCCTACCCGGGGAATGGCCTACCCAGCTCGCCTAGCTCTATCTCACAGTGGCACTTGGGAAGGCATCCATGAGGATGAGGAGAGAGGCTACTCCACCCCCTATTGCACTGGACAAGGGCAACACTGCTTCCCACAGCCCTGCAGGTCACCGGGAGTCCCCACAAAGCCACTGTGATAGCAAGACATGAGATGGCCCATGGGAAGATCTGAGAAGTCCAGGCAAAGATCCAGGATGCAAACAGGACATACAAACCTGCTGATGAGATGTACCCTGAGCCAAAGACACAAAGCTCAGTGATCACTGAGGCTGAGGGTATGAAGAACCTGTATAAAAACTACTCTGGGGACTGACTTTCCTGGTGATCCGGTGGTTAAGAATCCATACTTCCACAGCAGGGGGTCTGAGTCTGATCCCTAACCAGAGAACTAAAATCTCAAGGTTTGCAGAAAAAAAAAAAAATTACTCTGGAAGCACAGGGACCACCTGTGGGTGAGACATCAGTCTCCATTCACTCAGAACATTCATTTGTCCTCCTGTCAGTATTTGCTGAGACCTCGCAGGAGCCAGGCCCTGCGTGAGGCACTAGGAAACCAGCTATAAGCCTGGTCCTAAAAGTACAGCAAAAGAGATGGTGTACAACTAGTAATGACACAGACAGCTGACCAGTGACACACAGGGCAAGTGATGTGACAGAGGACGAGGGAGCAAATCAAAGGAGCAGGGCGGCTAGAGGCAAGAATTGTCACTCTGCTTCTCTAAAGGGAAAAAGGTTCTGAGGTGAGAGAGCAGTCACTGCCTCACTGATCCTGCATGAGATTCTGAAGCACGTTATATTAACACGCTGGCTTGTGAGGCGAGAAGGAAACAAGGTCATCAGAGGAGTCACCAAGTGGTCTATCACTCAGAGTTCACCGACCTTCCTTTAAGTTTCGTGATCTAGAAGATGCAGAGGATAGGTCAGATTCGTTTTTTAGTAAGGTCTCAGCAGTATCCTAGTGGGCAAGACAGAAAACGTGAGCTTCAGAATAATAGTGAAGTGCTTCTTAAATGGCTGGTGTCTACCTGAACAAGCTATAGGCTGAAGGGCTCAAATCTAGCCTTGTCCTTTTCCAATATTTGTATCGGTATCTTGATGAAAACACATAGAAACGTGATCACCCAAATTTAGGTTACAGCTAAAGACTGTTAACATGTAGCTGTTAACATACAGCTGTGGTGCTGGAGAAGACTCCTCAGAGTCCCTTGAACTGCAAGGAGATACAACCAGTCCATCCTAAAGGAAATCAGTCCTGAATATTCATTGGAAGGACTGATGCTGAAGCTGAAACACCAATATTTTGGCCACCTGATGTAAAGAACTGACTCATTGGAAAAGACCCTGATGCCAGGAAAGATTGAAGGCGGGAGGAGAAGGGGATGACAGAGGATGAGATGGTTGGATGGCATCACTGACTCGATGGACATGGGTTTGAGTAAGCTCGGGGAGTTAGGGATGGACAGGGAAGCCTGGCGTGCTGCAGTTCATGGGGTTGGAAAGAGTTGGACATGACTGAGCGACTGAACTGAACTGAACAAATGAAGAGGATACCAAACATTGGAGACAGGATGAGCAAGACCAAAGCAGATCTTGACAGACTAGGAAAACTGACAATATAGACCTAAAGGAAGTTTAATTATGAGAAGTGTAAGGTCTAACATGGGGTTTACATAAATATGTACTAGGGAGATAAGTTTTTAAAAACAGTGAGAGGGTCTGGCTGACACTGAGGTGGGCATGAGCTCTTTAGGGATCTAGACTGACAAAGGGTTGCGGGCCCAGAGGAGGGAGGTGCAGGTGCAGAGGGAACAAGTATGTCCCCAATCTCGCGTCCCATGGCAAGTGCCATGCTCTGAGCAAAGTAAGGACAAGCTGAAGAGAGGTAAGGAGGGCAGGTGTTCAGAGCAGAGAGGCAGGACTGGGCCTGGCTTGGAGGGGCAAGCGAAGCAGGATTTGGGCAAGGACTGAGAACCCAGAACACCAGGCCCTGGATTCTGACAGCAGAAGAGTCAAGAGGCAGGAAATGGTTGGAGTCCAAGAACAGAGGGGAAACGAGGTCTTGCCCTGAAGCAGCTAGGTTCTTGCAGCTGGATACCAGCACTTGTAGCTAGGTGGCCACGGGTCAGGGGAGGGTTTCCCAGACGTGCGCTGGGTCAGCTCTGCGGCGTCTGTGCTATGCTCCTGGTTGCCCACTCTGGGCTGTGGCATCTGACTGTCCTGCTGAGGAATGCTGGCTCCTGATCACCTGCCATAGTAGAACTGATTTCCACACAGGTCCCCTGATTTTGCCCGAGCTTGGAGAAGCCATAGAGGGGGTGTGGGGAGTGGTAGCCACCTTCTGACTGCCCCTGAAACTAGGGGAAGTGAGCCTCTTATGAGTTGGGTTCAAAGTCAAATGCCCAACTCCCTTTCATGGCAAAGCCTCTGGTCAACCTGGCTGGTAGAGTTCTGCCAGATTAGAGACCTCTGCAAACTCAGGCAGGCCTGCCCAGCAGTTAGGTACCACCTCACGGCCACTCTGGCTGTGGGTTCCACTCCCTCAAGGGCCAAACAGTACCCACCCCTACCAGGGAAAGGTGTCAGAATAGCTGGAGTTCCCCTCTCTCTGAAGTTCTATCCTAAGTTTCTCTGTGTGTACAGGACTGCTCTGCAAGGTAACCTCCACCTGCCTGCTGCTGCTCCTGGATTTCTGACTGGTTGATGGTACCACTAATCCAGCTTCTTTCTCATGCTCCCTTCTCGCCAGTGTGCCCCAACTGTCACTAATCCATGCTGCACCACCCCAAGGCCTCTACAGGCCTGTTCTCCACTCTCTGTACCCATCACCACAGCTGTGTCTCAGGTCATCTGCCTCCTCCTCAGCCCTTACTCCCGTCAGTTCGTCCTTCTCAGTTTAACCAAAGGGACCTTTCCAACATAATTCTGTCGAAGCTGCTGTCTGTTAACCACAAAAAGGCCAGAAGAGACCTGGCCCCATCTGACTCCAGCTTGTCTGTCTACCTTGTGTACTAGAGCAGCCCTCACTGTTGCTCCATAGCAACCAGCGCCCTACAGAAGGGCCAGCCAAAAGTCCGGGCCCAGGCGACTGGCATACAAATCACTTCCACTGTCCAGTATGTTCTAGAGCCCCTCAAACTTCTTATCAACCCTAAACCTTGCTCCAGTGAGTGTCACACAGGCCAGGAGCATGACAATGACATTATTCTCCCTCAGCACTGACCCAGGCTCAATAAATGCTGTTGAATGGATGGATTAGCAAAGGGAGAACCCCTATACATGCCCTTCCCCTTTCAAGGCTCCGATGCTTAGAAACGGATGCAGTACCCCAGAGCTCAGCAGAGGATATACGGCACAGCTCTGGCTTCAAAACCTCTCGTCAACCAAAGTGGCTCCACAGGGCAGACCCTCCCAGGTCCCCTATATACCCACCAAGGCTATGGCCATTCTTGGTGTAGAAGCAAGTGCCGTTGATGAGGTTGACACAGCAGCCAATCACGTCTCCTGTAGTGAATGTGGGACCATAAGGTTGGCCAGTCCCCGAGGAGCAGAAGGAATGCCCATCATCACCATGGTAACCATAGGAATGTTTATCCCAACCTATGGAGGAAAAGAGAGCAAGAGCTGAGGTGAGGTACTTGAGAGAACAAGACAGTCAAAGAAGCCCACTCAGGCTGAGCTCTAGCCTCCACCACCTCACCAGCACCCCTGGCCTCTCAGAGCTGGCGGTGGGCAGGGTCTGGCTGTGTTAAATGAGCAGTGAGCTCAGCAAGTCACTGCCCTGAGGAGCTGAGGCAGCCCTGCCAAAGAAAGAGCCCAAGCTGGGGTTAACAGGAACCAAAAACATTCGTGCCCTGGAAGGGACTTACCAGAGGGCCATGAAACAAGGAGATAACCGGGAGAAGCCTCATGAAGGAGAAGGGGCTTGAACCAAACTCTGAGGTATATCATTTTTTTTTTTAATGCTTTTTAAAACTGAAGCATTATTTACATGTAATAAGAGTCTTCCTTTTTAACTGACAGTTCAACAAGTTTTAACAACTGTTACCACCACCACTATCAAGATATATAACATTTCCATCAATCCAAAAAGTTTTCCCTCATGCCTCTTTGCAGCCGATTCCATTCCACTCACCCCTAAGCCTTTGGCAGCACTGATCTGATTTGTTCCTATGGTTTTTGCCTTTACCAGAACGTCATATAAATGGAATCACAGGGCTTCCCTGGTGGCTTAGTGGTAAAGAATCTGCCTGCCAACGCAAGAGACATGGGTTCAAACCCTGGTCCAGGAAGATCCCACATGCCACGGAGCAACTAAGCCCAACATGCAAGACAACTGTTGAGCCAGCACTGCACAGCTCGCGCGCTGCAACTGCTGAAGCAGTGAGCCCCGGAGCCCACGCTCCGCAACGAGAGAGGCCACTGAAACGAGAAGCCCGTGCATCACAGCCAGAGAGCAGCCCCCGCCTGCCACAACCAGAGAAAAGCCTGGACAGCAATGAAGACCCAGCACAGTCAAAAATTTAAAAAATAATTTTAAAAAATGGAATCACAGAATATGGAATTTCCTGTGTCTAGCTTCTTTCACTTAGCATAATGCCTTTGAAATTCATCCACATTGTTAGGTGTACCTGTATTTTGTCTCTTTTTATTGTTGAGTAGAACTCCATTGTATGGCTATACCACAGTCTGTCCATTTACTAGTTGATGGCATACAGTTGTTTCTAATGTTTGGCTAATATGAATAAAGCCACTAGATATTTGTATACAAGTCTTTGTACAGACATATGGTTTCATTTCTTTTTATACTTAGATGGAGGACTGCTGGGTCACAAGTATATGTTTCACTTGATAACAAACTGTCCAACTGTTTTCCAAAGTGGCTATACTGTTTTGCATTCCCACCAGCAATGTATGAGTTTCACAATCTCATCAGCACTTGGTACTGTCAGCTGTTTTTCGTTTCTTCTTTTTCTCTTAAGACATTTTAATATGTACGCAGTGGCTGTAATTTGTATTTCCCCAATGTCCAAGGACCTTAAGCACCTTTTAATATACTTCTTTATATTCAGTTTATTAGAAAATTATTGAACTATCTATTCAAATTATTCATCCACATTGTTAGGTGTACCTGTATTTTGTCTCTTTTTATTGTTGAGTAGAACTCCATTGTATGGCTATACCACAGTCTGTCCATTTACTAGTTGATGGCATACAGTTGTTTCTAATTTTTGGCTAATATGAATAAAGCCACTAGATATTTGTATACAAGTCTTTGTACAGACATATGGTTTCATTTCTTTTTATACTTAGATGGAGGACTGCTGGGTCACAAGTAAGTATATGTTTCACTTGATAACAAACTGTCCAACTGTTTTCCAAAGTGGCTATACTGTTTTGCATTCCCACCAGCAATGTATGAGTTTCACAATCTCATCAGCACTTGGTACTGTCAGCTGTTTTTCGTTTCTTCTTTTTCTCTTAAGACATTTTAATATGTACGCAGTGGCTGTAATTTGTATTTCCCCAATGTCCAAGGACCTTAAGCACCTTTTAATATACTTCTTTATATTCAGTTTATTAGAAAATTATTGAACTATCTATTCAAATTTTTTTTTTTTTTAAATTTATATGGAACCATGTGAAGTCACTGAGTCATGTGTGACTCTGTAACCCCATGGACTGTAAGCTACCAGGCTCCTCTGTCCATGGGATCTTACAGGCAAGAGTAATGGAGTGGGTTGCCATTTCCTTCTCCAACAAATCTTTTAAAAATAACTGGTTTGTAAATCTTATTGAGTTGTAAGAGTTCTAGATCTATTTTGGATACAAAATGTGTTTTGCAAATATTTCTTCCAGTCTGTGAACTGTCTTTTTCCATATTCTTAACAGGATCTTTCCAAGGCCTGTTGGGATTTTTTAAATCATTTTTTAAAATTTGAATATAGTTGATTTCCTGCCGGGATTTTGTCTGGGATTGTACTGAATCTACAGATCAACTTGGAAAGAATGGGAAGTGTAATAATATTGATTATTCAAATCCATGAACATGGTATACTTCTCCATTTATTCAGGTCTTCTTTAGTTTCTCTCAGCAGTGTTTTGTCAAATATATCACTAAATACTTCACTTCTGATGTTGTTATGTTATTTAAAATTTTAATTTCTAATTGTTTCTTGGTATTATATCAAAATATAATTGATTTTGGGGGTGGGAGGATGGGGTCAAGGTTTCCTTCTGGAGTGATAAAATTGTCCTAAAATTAGAGTATGATACTGGTTGCACAACTGTGCAAACATGCTAAAAAACCAGTGAACTGTACATTTTATTTCTTTTTTAGCTGCACCATGCAGCATGCAGGATCTTCAGTGACCAGGGATCAAATCCATGTCCCCTCCACTCCATGTGTGGCGTCTTAACCACTGGACTGCCAGGGAAGTCTTGAACTACCCACTTTAAAAGACTAGATTTTGTGGGATGCAAATTTTATCTCAATAAAGCTATTAAACACACAAATATATTTGAGTTTTTATTTATTCATCTGGTATCCTGCATCCTTGTCAAACCCACCAATCAGTTCTAGTGGCTTTTGTAAAGACTGCAGGGCCCACTGAAAAACGGTTCCTAAGCAAGAAGCCACCCCACTTCCCACATACAAAGAACATATGTGTAGTTCAGAGAAAGCATCAGGAGCACCAGACTTGAGGCCACAGGCTGAGTTCTTGGCATGGAGTCTCCCAAGACAGGCTTCAGTGGCTGAAGCTACTAGAAACCCAAACTTCTGCTCCAGGGGCCTGGGATGTCAGGGACAGTGGCGGGGCTCTCTCACTGCTGTCTGACCAGCACAGCCTTCCCTAAAGCCAAGCCCACTGCTTACCACCTTCTGAGGCCACTGGCTGTCGGGGGAAGACTGTCCAGTAAAACCACTGTCCATTCTAGCTCTCTGCAAAGAATCCTTGTAGGGGGGCTGGCTTGCTGTTTCTATCGTTCCTCTCAGAACTATGCCCACAGTTGCTGAGTGATGCCCAGAGTTCTCTCTTTCGTCAGTACATCAAGGTTTGCCAATGCTTGCCCTCTGAAGATTTCTACAACATTCTTTGGTCCACCCCTAGTATACTGCCCACATTCTTGATCAGTCCTGGTTCCTGTTGAGCCTCTCTGGTCACCAGTGACGGTTTCTGGGGCTGTCCCTGTCTCACTCACCACTTCCTAAGCCTCCCTCCAACCTTTGCCATCAGGAATCTGAGAGATGAGAGATGACACAGGTGTGTGCATACATATGGATGTGTATTTGTGTGCAGTGACTAGTTCCAGTCCACTTCTTTCTCACACAAGGATCATCTGGTGTGACAGATCTTTTGTACAGATTCTATAGTCTAGAAGATAGAAGACATACACTGGAAGGTTTTCCTTTCTTTTTTCAGCCTTCTCCAACTGATGCAGCAGGTACTCTTTAGAAACAAACACAAATGTGGCCATTTGATTTACTGAAGCTAGTGAAATCATCACCAGAATTGTTTCCAACTTAGTCAGTGACTCAAGGATATTTGTGAGCTATTTCTGTCTCAGTGTATAGGAGCTCAATAGCCATTGCCAAAACAACAGATGTTTATATTTTCAAAGACCTAAAATAAAAATTTTAGTATTTCAAATACTTTTCTTCAAAGATAAACTATGTAATTATTTTGACAAACCTACCACAGAATTTTGGATTTTTAACTCAAGCTACTCAAGCTAAAAATATGGATTTTAAGTTTTTAAAAACTAAAGAGCTCAAATAAAAACCCAAAATATCTATTTAGAGTCAGTTCAGGATTCACCATCATCTCAGTTTGACTGAAAAATAAATACATTTTCCTGTTTTGCTTTTCTTCAATCCCCAAATGAATTTTTATCAGTTATACAGACTTGCCCAGAGAAAGAAAATTCACAATTCCTGTGGCATACTGAATGTGAAGTGAAAGTTGCTCAGTCATGTCCCAATCTTTGAGACCCCATGGACTATACAGTCCAAGGAATTCTCCAGGCCAGAATACTAGAGTGGGTCCCTTCTCCAGGAGCATACTGAATAAGGCCTCCCAAAGATGTCTAGGTTGTAATGTCCAGAACCTGTAAAATATGCTACTTTGCATGGCAAAGATTTTGCAGAAGTGGTTAAGTCAAGGCTCTTGAAACGGGGAGATGATCCTGTATTATCTGGGATGGGGAGAGTACAGTAACGCAGTTACAAGGATACATGTAAGAGAGAGGCAGGGGCGTCAAGTCAGAAAAGGTGGTGTGATAGTGGAAGCAGAGAGAGGACAGAAGATGCCATTACACTCTGGCTGTGAAGACGGAGGTCAGGGGCCATCAGTCAAGGTGTGTAAGTGGACTCCAGAATCCAGAAAAGGCGAGGAAGTAGATCCTCCCCAACAGCTGCCAGAAAGCCTGCCACCCTGCTGACACCTGGGTTTCAGGACTTCTGTCCTCTAGAACTGTTAAAGGACTATTTCAATCCACTACTACTGTAACAGCAACAACAGGAAACTAATACAGTCCGCTATGGCTTGCCTGGAAAATCCCATGGACAGAGGAGCATGGTAGGCTCCTACAGTCCATGGGGTTGCAAAGAGTCAGACACGACTGAGCAGCTTCACTCACTCACTCACGGCTACAGAAGAAGTTTCTGAGCGTTTGGAATGATCAGTGCAGAGAAGCAACACCTCAGCCACTTGTCTCCTGCTCTTCGAAGCACTATGAAGTTAAAAGCTTCTCAAAGAAGATCTTTGTAATGTATCTTCAATAGAAGCTATCATTTCATAGCCAATATTTTTTCCAAACACCATTAAGAGCTTGCATGTGTGTGTGTCTGTGTGTGTGGAAGATGTATATGAATGCATGTGAAAGGGTTTTTAACTTGGGTTAAAGACAGAATGTGAGTATATGGCTCATTTAGTAACAGTGGCTGCAGCAGCTGCAGTTTGGTTTAAGACCACTGTGCTACTTTTCCATCTTCTGGAAAGAACAAGCATCATCCAACTGTTATCAAAGGCCTGCTCCATGGAGCTGACAAATGAGGGTGGTGGATGGTGTGAAAGCAGCAGAGAAGATATAACATCTAAGTAAATCAATGAGCAAACAAGAAAACACCTGGCAGAAAAAACATGCTCTGAAAAAAAACTGAGCCAGCTGATGAGCTGGAAGTGGGAGTGGAGATGAGGACTGACCCCTGAGCAGAGGTCAGCTTGACCAGAGTATCAGAAGGAAGAACTTTTGACGTAAGAGGAATGAGTTCAGCATGTCTGAGAAACAGAAAGGCAGCCAGTAGGGCTGGAGCTGAGTGAGACTGAGGAAAGACTGGGAGTGGAGTCATCAGGGTTTGCTGAACGTGGGCACTGACGGCATGAGGGGAAGTGGAGACGACTCCCAGGTTTCTGTCCTGGGCCAATGGGTGGATGGCGGTACCAATAACTAAGAGATGGGGAAGATGGACAGAAGGAAGAGATCTTCAGGACACGTTAAATCTGACATGTCTTATTAGACATCAAAGCAGCTGGGTGGCAATACAAGGCAGGTGAGATGGCTGTGGCTAGTCCCAGATGTGGTAAGGTTGCCATGGGGAACACTCACTAAACAAACAGTGGTGTGGACAGAAAAATTAAAGTGAAGTCACTGGAGGATTTTCCTATGCGCTATCCTCATACAATGGCTTTCTGTTTTCCTTTGGGAGAAAAATTCAGGCTAGTCAAGGACTAGAAAGGGCAGAACAAATACAAGAGAAAGGTACCTGAAGCCCAAAATAGATGAGGACATGTTATAGGGCATAAAGTCCCTCGAAATGGATTCAGTCACCCCCGCCGTCAATGAACCGTCTCCCCAGGACCTGAGAAGTTGTGCAGCAGACAGAAGGGCTCCCCAGGAGGTGCTAGTATTGAAGAACCTGCCTGCCAACACAGGAGACGTAAGAGACATGGGTTCAATCCCTGGATGGGGATTGTGCGCGCGTGCACACACACACACACATACACACACAGCAGACAGAAGCTGGACTGGACACACACAGACACAGACATACATACAGACACACACATACACACACGACAGAAGCTGGTACTACAAGGCCATTCTTGAGGTATCGGGCAGACAGAAGAAGAACTGTAAGGCCAAGGCCTAAACGCTGTTGCACATTCTGCAGTGACTCTGGTTTTTGTTGTCAGTCTCAGGCTAAGGTCCTAAGGAGAGGGGATCGGGCTTTTGTTAGAAAGAGACACTGCAGTCCTGGATGCCAGGGTAGCTCGTGTGGCCTGAAGGGCCTCTGAGGTCTGCTCTCGCACACAGCACTGTCCCTTCTCAGGTGGCAGACACCGGGCCATCACTCACCTTCTCAGACCTTGGTTCCCTTCTCTACAAAATCAGGGGTAGCAATTAAACATCATTGTCAAACGGCCCTAGGAATCTACTTACAAGAATACTCCAAGAGTCCAAACCAATCAGTAAGTATGGTAATCCTCATCTGAAGGCTGAGGAAACTGAGGCACTGAGAGGCTCCACGAAGGCCTATGGTCTTGTAGATTACACTCTCAGAGGCTTGGATCTCCTATCTTCCTTTTTTTTTTTGGGGGGGGGGCATGTATGATGCAGCATGTGGGACCTTCAGTTCCCCAACTGGGGATGGAACCCACACCCCCCGCCTCAGTGTAAGCATGGAGTCTTAGCCACCCACTGAACTGCTAGGGAGGGAGGGCCTCTGGTAGGGACTTTCAAGTAGGCTCCAAGCAGGTGGTACCCATGAGAGAGAAGGTGAAGCCTCCTCCTTCCTGGGGTGGTCCCCGATCCAATCACAGGGAAGAGGAAGATGCTCTGAAGACCAGACTGGGCTCCATCAGCACAAACTGCAGAGAACCCCAGGCTTCCAGAGCCTAGGCTCAGCCACCTGACGAGCACTACTCCCTGTAGGTGACTGGCTGGGTTCCGTCAACTTTTTAGAAGGGACTGGGCACCAGCAGACAGGGCAGCACACCACTGGCACCCAGCCCCCAAGGCTGTGGGAACAAACAGCAGGATCGGGGAACAAGGAGTGCCAGGGTATGTCTGCCAGCCCCCTTCACTCCTTTTCTTAAGAGGTAGCTCCTCCCCTGTGCCAGCCCTAGGGCTCCAGCGGGGAATGCTAATCCTAGGGAGCCTCCTCCCTGACCCAAGCTGGACCAGTAAAAGATCTTCCTGGAATTTCTGTACAAGGGAGCTTGGAGGAGAGTAGGCCTCAAAGCCCTATGCTGCCATTGTTTCAACCTCATGTAGAAAGCCAGTTTGACAGATTAAGCTAATCAGCAGAAAGCAGACAAAAGACAGGGAGAAAGCCTGAAATCCCAGATGGCATTTGAGTCCCCAAGACTTTGCGCCTCTCCTTGCCCTGCTTGAGGGCTGGCTGACCCAGCTGGTGAGAGATGGGATTCTCACCCTGGAAACAATCAAAGTTCTCTGACTAAAGAGGCCACATCCAAGCATCTTTACGTTGCCTAACACATGGCCCACAGTAGGTGCTCAAGAAATATCTGTTGGAATGGAGGGCTGGCAGGACACCTGAAGCACCAGCCCCTGGGGTCAGACCATGCTGACTGAAACACCACCCAGGGGCCATCCTGGGCTCTACTGAGAGTTTGGTTATTGCAACTTTCTTTTTAAGAAAAGCTAAGTAATTAGAGCAATCTGCCTGCATCATGCCCCCATTTGTATAGATTAATGGTAAAGCCACTTCTAGATCCCCCAAAGAGGCTACAGACCTAGCTCATGCCCTGGGAAAGTCCTGTAACTTTTCTGGGTTTCAGCTTCCTCACCTCTCAAGGAAGGCAGCTGATGTAAGTGTCCTTGCCAGCTCTGGAAGAATCCATAGTTCTTAGTCCTCCTTCCCATTAGGAGCGTCTAGCAACCATGGTCTTTCCCCAACCTCTGCCTAGGTGAGTCTCCCCTGCAGCCCTATCAACCTCAGGTCCAGGACAGACCTCCTCCCACCTCCCATTCCTGCCCCGGAGCCAAAGTTAGCCACTTTCTCAGTGTGGACCCTGGCAGTTACCCGTCCCTGGGCGGGCCTGGTGTGAGGCTGGGGTGATGAGACCAGGAATGAGGGTTATCACCCTGGCCACAGGGCCAGAGCCAGCTGTCTCAGAGGATAGCAGGCTGTGAGGGCCAGAAGAGAATGAGGGGCTCAGCTGCCCTTCAGGGAAAGAGCTCCAGGGGCTTGGGGACAGCGGATGCTGGTGCTGGGCAACAGGGATGGCACTGTGACAGTGAGCGCCACCCAGCTACTCATTCTTCCCTCTCCAAAAAGAACCAACTCTGTCCCTCCCACAGAGAATGGATGGGTTGCCAGGCTGGCGCCCACACAGAAAAGCCTATCCCTGCCACGTCAGACACCTACCAGATGCCGGTGATGCAAGGAGAAGCCACATCACATTCAGGCCAGAAGGCAGGAGGCCCCAAGCGTCCCATTCTGCTGCTCCGGCACCACCCACTTCCCTCTCCATCATTACCGGATGGGAATTCCCAATCACAGAGGTACGGGGGTGGCTGAGGACAAGGCTCATCATCTCGGCACGCCCAGATGCCATCCCTGGTTAGAGTGACCTTGAGGTGGGCGACTCCCTCTAGGGGTGCCAGGGACTCCAGCATGACTGCTCCAAGAGCCTCTCCGCCTGCCACTCCCATCTGCCAGGACATGTCAAGGGCTCAGTCCCAGGAGAACTAGGAAGGGAGGGGACGCCTACTGCTGCATGGAGAGATTTCCACATTATCACCACATTAGCACCAAAGTGGGGAGCGGGGCTGGTGCTGTGCCTGCCTAGCAGGCTCTAGTCCTGGCCCACAACTGACCAACACACAGGCTCCAGCCCAGGCCTCATAAACCAGCCTGAACGCTGGCCCCTAGCAAACGCTCTCTCCCCAGCAAACAGATCCTGATCATCACTGGACTTTGAGATCAGGAAGCCTTGGGTCTGAATCCCAATTTTGTCACTTCTTAGCCCTCTGAGTTCCCTTGGCTGAACGCTTTCAGGGTTGACAATGGACATGGAAAACCAGCCTGCCAGGGGGCACTCCCTAACAAGCTTCCCTGCCCTCTCTCTCTTTACCACCAGCTCCCTGGTCAAGCCGGGTACTTCATACTTCCTCTTCCTCCTGCCTTGAAGGAGTGAGCAGGAATGGAGCCAGCTTTCCTAACTCACAGCCCACCAAGGGCAGCACCAGGCCAGCCCCACTCTTTCTGGTCCCCAGCTTCCTGGGTAGGCCACCTGGCCTTCAGAGCACTTGGCCATGCTACTCGTGGGGTTGGCTACAGAGGGAAGGCGCTGGGCTGGCTTGGCCAGGGTACTTCCGAAACCTGGGGTTGCTGTGAGGGAAGCGCGGATGTCTTAGGAGATCCCCTGCAGGGCTGCTTCTCAAGCATGGTCACTCACTCAGGGTCAGCCCTCCCCAGAAATCCATCAGATAATTGTTCTTCCGATAACCTCAAACATCTTAAAATATCTGTTGGGACTCAAAGCCTGGAGCAGGTTGACAATGGAAAATGGGAAAGCAAAAGAGATTTTCTCATCCAGCCAACTCTGTGAGGGCAGCATCAGCAAAGCCTCATCATGGGGCTCACAAGACTGTTACCTCAAGCTCTAGGAATCTTAACACCAAGAACAGGACCAACACAAGCCGCAGGTGATGACTCTGACAGCTCCAGACTAAAGGGGCCAGAGGGGCCCTGGAGGGTCTTGTCTTTACGGCAGCTCAACACAAAGACCAAGGCAAAGTGGGCAGGAGGAAAGGCTGTCTCTGTAGACAGCTGTGACTCTAGGAGTCTGTCCTCATAGGGGCACCCAAGCCCTACACTGAGGTAGATCCAGGTGTCAGCTGAACCCCTGGGCAGGCTGAGGGACTATGCAGCCAGCACCTGCATGTGAAGGGGCCTTCCACAGGTTGTACCTACCCTCAGAAACAGATATCCAATTACCAGGAGAGGCGCAGAGACAGCCAGGATGGGTGGGTCTGGTCAGGACATGGCTCAAGTGGCATGGGGCACATTTGGCAGGGCTACCTACCCATACCTCAGGCTCCCAGAGGACAAGCCAGGTCTTTCATCCATGCTGAATCAGGCTAAGGAAAGGGGTGACCCTCTCCCCCTAAGCTCAGGTGCAACCTCAGCTCCCTGGCCTTAGTATCTTTCCTCTGGGGTTGGGTTTGGCTTGTCCTTGCTACTAAGCTCCTCCCAAACATCTGGGCAAAGTCACTGGACAGATGACCCCTGGTAAGGTAAGTGCCTGTGACGTCCTGTACCTGCAACCAGATCCTGAGAAGTGGGCATGGGTAAAACCCTTCCCCAAAGAAGGCCCAGGGTGACACTGTACTAGTTCCAGGAGCCCTACATCCAGACTCCTTCAACCCAGCACTAAGGAGGCAACAAGAGGTTGAGCAGTAACTGGTCCCACTCAGCTCTTCCCTCATGTGGCCCCAGTCTCCGGCCACGATAGACAACACTTGATAATCTCTGTTTTCAGAGACTGACAAACTCAGGTTTCAGAACTGGCTCTTCTGCTGTCGATGATACCTTTTGTCTCAAAGGACTTAATTTGCCCTGAAAAACACAGCCTTCAATCCAGAATTTTTACTTCTGTGCTACAGAGAGGTGGCAGCTAGTATCTGGAAGAAGAACAGGACACTGTAAACTAGAAATCCGCAGGCCCAGGAATAGCTTACTTGTTACCTTAGTTGAGGGAAGAAAGGCCCATGCAAAAGGACCACGGGCTTAACTGGTCACGGGGCCAAGGGCATTGCCGGCCCAGGCAAGGGCTGCAGGGAAGCAGAGAGCTCTGACACAAAACAAGCTCCACAGGAGGGACTGAGGGAAGGCCCTGCGGCACCAACATCATTAACTCCAGTGAACCACCAGGAGTTTAGACCACCCTCTGCCTGGGCTGCCCAGTGGAAGCTGTTGCCAGAGCTTCAAGGCCCCTAGGTTCCTCTCCCTCCACTCCCGCCGGGGTCATTTCCCAAGGATACCTCAGAGACAGAGCAGAATGAGAAAGGCAGCAAGGGGACGAGACACACACCCAGCACAGAAACCCCAGCCTGTCTTCCCACAGCCCTGGTCCTGGGAGATGCTCCAGTGGCTTCGGGGCCCTTCCTGCCTGTCCTCCTTCCCCAGGCCGGGCTGCCTCGAGACACCCAGAGGCATGAACACAGGGCCAGCACCCGCCAGCTTCTTCACTTCACCAGCCTCAAGGGATACTCGCTGGGGAGGCTTGCATGGCGCCTACCATCAAGCCTGAGTTCTTGAGGCCTGTTCCCAGGGGCGTTGCTGGCATTAGGAAGGGTATCCCAGATGCCCAGGGGCACTCTGATGGTTCAACCCACCCAGTGGGAGAGAAGTAGGACTTCTCCACGGAAAGGACTGAGCAGCCCCAGGGCAGACCCTTGGGAAACAATGCAGATCCTGGGTTAAAAGATGCCCCACAGACAGGTGGTTACCAGCGGTGAATCTGAAGGGGGTTCATGAGCTGTGGGGAATGAGGATCTCAGCCCACGTGGAGGGAGACAGAAGGAGCCCGTCATGTGGTGGGTACAGACAAACAGCATTTGCAGCCTACTGGAGCCCACCTCCGTGCCACCTGCACAAAGCCACCTGCTACTGCTACCTGCTCTGAGCAGACACCTTCCTCTGTGTCTTCAGGAGCACACAGAGGAAGGATGTCCAGCACTCCGTTATTTGTTGCTGCACCCTAGTACCTGCCCTCAGGAGCCTGACATGGACCCTCACTGGTCTGTCCTGATCTCTGCTATCTGCTGCTGCTTTCCCATGGTACACGCAGATATGAAATATCAGCTGTGTGCAGAAGGTGTCCCGCCCAGGAGAAGCAGGGACGCAAACACTCCCAGGGGTGTGCTCCTGATAGCCCACTCTGAGTAAGGAATGGGCATAGTAAGGTCAGCTCCAGGGAGAGGAAAAGATGCTCACTGGAACCCGAGGATCGTGTGGAACGAGCAGACAGTCCCTCCACCACCCCCCTCCTTTCCCACTATGTTCTCTCCTCTCACCCCTACCAAGTCCCGGCTTCCAGGTGCCATCTGCTTCAGGAGATATGCCCCTATCTCCAACTTCCAGCTGTGGCTCTTCCAGTTGCCTCTTTTCCAACAGTTCAAGGAAATGATGCCCCACTGGGCCCGGGCTCTCCTTTGAGGGGTTGTAGTGATGAAGGTAATAGATGCTACCCCAAGAGAACATCTGCCTCCTCCACAGAAACGGCAAGGAGGAAATGATTAGCTGTCCAGCTTGCTGCAGACGAGGCTGCTTAGTAACACAGTCTAGTCTCCCCGGCCCTGTCTGAGGTACAAGACACAGAAGGAAGATTTGTCCTAGCTTGGCCCCCTTCAAAGCACCTGAGCCTGGGAGGAGCCCAGATCCCCTCTACCCACGCCCGACTTTCTTCCTGCTTCTCCAACTCAGGGATCCCAGCCCATGTGCGCTCCTGCCAGCTCAACAACGGAAGGGTGGGGCTGCAGGTACACTCCCCTGCCCACAGACCATCCTGACTGGCTTCAAAATCATTTAGCCAAGGGTTCTGACAGTCTTATTTTGGCCACA
Organism: Oreotragus oreotragus; assembly: GCA_006410675.1. Taxonomy (NCBI): domain Eukaryota; kingdom Metazoa; phylum Chordata; class Mammalia; order Artiodactyla; family Bovidae; genus Oreotragus; species Oreotragus oreotragus. Next base: position 26,377 of record SJYX01019203.1, on the reverse strand, counting down.
CCTGTTCCTTGGTTCACATTTAAGGAGGCCAAAAACACCTTATAAAAGATAAACATCAAAACTTCGACATCTTCCAACAGAAACCTTTGGCCATACAAGCTACCACATGCCCATATGTTCCTGGGGAATAACTGAACACAAGGCCTCATTTGAGAGGCGCTCTCTGTTACCACCTGCTCCCAAGGCCAAATGAGACCCCCACGGTGGCTACCCTCTACCCCCGACAGCCTTAGAGGCAAACATGTCCTCCCTGAGCTAGGACAGGAAAACTGTAAGAAAACACTGAAGACATCGACATCCCGACTCTGGTTGCTATCCATCTTCATTCTTCATAATTCAACTCCAGCTAATTCACTAACATGTCTACTTAAATACAGAAAACACGACACTGGAGAGAAAGTGTCGTTTAGAGTACACCTAACTCCACTCTCAAGCACAAATACCCATTAAAGAATTTTAAATGGTACTTTCTTCCTCAGACAGGAAAAAAACATTATCAGTAACAATAAGCTAACACTCTTGAATCCCCTTTTCCTGTATCAGGCACTATTCTAAGCACTTTAAGCACTCAATCCCCATAATCATCCCATATATGAGTTAAGTACTAGTATCACGTCGAATTTACATATGAGGAAACTGAGACCCAGAGCAGTTAGGTGACTTGCTCCAGGAAACACAGCTGCCAGGATGCAAATACAGCATGACTCTGGAGTCATGTTCTCAGCCATTGAGCTACACTGCTCCAGGAGCCAACCACAACCTGAGGGTTGGCTTCCTCACACGAGCAAAAGTGAGCCAGTAGCTGGTTCAACCATACTGAGCTCCGACACACAGGAAAGGGTAGGCAGCAACCCCCATGCACAATCAGTGCCAGGACAGGGCAGTACAGGGAGGCTGAGCTCCAAATGAAGGGTTCTAGCCCAAGACAGGGCTTCCCTTGTAGCTCAGTTGGTAAAGAATTTGCCTGCAGTGTAGGAGACCCGGGTTCGATCCCTGGGTTGGGAAGATCCCCTGGAGAAGGAAATGGCAGCCCACTCCAGTATCCTTGCCTGGAAAATCTCATGGACAGAGGAGCCTGGTGGGCTGCAGTCCATGGGGTCACAAAGAGTTGGGCACGACTGAGCGACTAACACACACACACAGCCCAAGACAGGCTGCAGGCCCAACATTGGTTCCAGAACCACACTTGGCTTACTGCAGCCAGTGCACTGAGGCAAAGCCCGGGGAGATGCAGGAATGGCCTGCTCCCACAGCCCAAGGGCATCTGTCTCACTCTGGCAAAGCTGCTATAAAAAGATGTGACCCAGTCCCAAGGAGTTCACAGTCCAGAAAGGATACTGGGCAAATGTGAAGGAATCACATGGGGCAAGGTGGTAAGTGTCACCAGACATGCAATTAGGGCTGAAGGGATCGGGAAGACTGCACGAGGGCTCACAAGCAAGGAGGACACCTCCAGGGCAAGAAGGACAATCAGTGCCAGGGGCAGAGAAGGAAATGTTTGCAGAGTGTGTGGAGGGTAAAGGTGGCAGAAAAAGGTGAGCAAGGCCCACAACACCTGTGTCTGATGGGAAGGGGTGGGGGTCAGAGGTCCAAAGCAGGCAAGGGGCAGAGTGTACAAGGGGAACAGGGAACAGAGGCCCAAGGCAGAGAGATTAATCAGGAGGCCATGAAAATAGCCCAGTGGAGAAGCTACAGAGGCTGGAGGAGCAGTGGAGGAGAAATAGAGAGCAAGGCCAGATTACAGAGATGCTTAAAACCACGGGATGAAGGAAAAGGAGGGAGGGTGCTACTTAGGGGCCAGGGTGGACAGTGTTGTCAACAGAGACTGGGAACACATGAGATCTGGGTTTTGCAAGAAGACAAACCTCACTCTGGGGCAAGCAGATTCACTGTCTACTAGACCTTAAGCAAAACGCTGAGGATTCCGGAAGTGTAATCTGCTCAGAATGAAGAAAGGAATGAGTTGTACACTCTTGCCTGGAGGGCCCTTCAGCTGCTCCTTCATTAAACTTTCAGGACCTGGCAAAGCACCGTCAACCATTCAGGGGTCACAGTCTGCTGGGTCCCTCAAGGAAGGAGAAAACTGCCCCCACCGTCTCCATACCCACGTCACCCAGCTATTATAAGTTCCAATCTAGAATAAGACCCAGATGGGAAGGTCCTGGAAATCCAGTGGTTAGAACTCGTGGTTAGTGCTTTCACTGCAATGGCCTAGGTTTGATCCCTGGTCTGGGAACATTGATCCCTGGTCTGGGAACAGAGATCCCACATGCCACACAGTCCAGACAAAAGAAAAGAATGAAAGAGACTCCCATGGTGGTCTAACGGCTGAGATTCCACGCTCCCAATGCAGGGGGCCTGGGTTCAATCCCTCGTCAGGGAACTGGATCCCACATGCCTCAACTAAGACTTCACAGGCTGCAACTAAAGATCCCTCATGCCTCAAGTAAGACCTGGGGCAGCCAGACAAATAAAAATAAATATAAAAGAATAAAAGAAAAGACAGTCTAGTGCGTGCGTGCGCGTGCACACGAATACTACTCAGCACACACATACATGAATACTACTCGCCATAAAAAAGAACAAAATAATGCCATTTGCAGCAAGAGATCATCATACTAAGTGAAGTCAGAAAGACAAATCACATGACATGAGCTAAGTGTGGAATCTAAAATATGATACAAATGAGTTTACTTATAAAACAGAAACAGATTCACAGACATAAAAAACAAGCTTTCAGTTACCAAAGGGGAAAGGAGGGATAAGGGAAGGGATAAATTAGGATGCTGGGACTAGGAAATACAAACTACTACATATAAAATAAACACGGTCCTACTGTATAGCACAAGGATTTATATTTAATATCTTATAATAAGAAAGAATAGTAAGAAAGAATATGAAAAAAGAAAAAAAAAAAGACAACCTAGGAGAAAAAAATGGCAAATTATGTCACTGCAAGAAAATTATATCCTGAATGTATAAAGAACTCTTACACCTCAATAATAAAAAGATTAATAACCCAACTTAAAAAGTCAAGTCACATGGTATGGCAAAAAAAAAAATAAGGCAAAAGATATTTAATAGACATTTGTCCAAGGAAGATAGATAAATGGTCAATAAGCACATGAAAAGAGACTTTATATTATTAGTCAGGGATATGAAATGAAAGGCACAATGAGACACCACTTCATACCTACTGGGGCTGCTGTTTGTAAGTGGCTCAGTCGTGTCTGACTCTTTGCAACTCCATGGACTGTAGCCCGCCAGGCTCCTCCATCCATGTAATTTTCCAGGCAAGAATACTGGAGTGGGTTGCTGCTTCCTACTCCAGGGGATCTTCTTGGCTCAAAGATCAAACCCAAGTTTCTTGCGTCTCCTACATTGGCAGGCATTCTTTAACACTAGCACCACCCAGTATTCTTGCCTGGAGAATCCCAGGGATGGGGGAGCCTGGTGGGCTGCCGTCTATGGGGTCACACAGAGTCGGACACGACTGAAGTGACTTAGCAGCAGCAGCAGCACCTAGGAAGCCTCATACCCAATAGGGTGGCTATAATAAAAAAAGTCAGATGATTACAAGTGTTGGCAAAGATATGGAGAAATCAACCCTTATACACAGGTTAGTGGGAATGTAAATGGGGCAGCCACCATGGAAATCAGTCTGGTAGTTCCTCAGATGACTAAACAGTGTTACCATATGACCCAGCATTTCTACACCTACATATAGTCAAGAGAAATAAAAACACATATCTGCACAACAGCTTGTATACAAATGTTTATAAAAGCATCAATTATAACAGCCAAAATATGGAAATGACCCAAATGACCATCAACAGATGCAAAATGTGATAGGTCCATACAACAGAGTATTATTCTGCCAGAGGAAGGAATGAAGCTCTGCTATATACTGCAGTGTAGATGAACCTCGAAAACACTAAGCTAACTGAAAGAAGCCAGTCACAAAAGGCCACATATTATGTGATTCCATTGGTATGAAATCTCCAGAACAGGAAAAAGTTCATGGAGACAGAAAGTAGATCACTGGTTTCCAAAGGACAGAAGGAGGGAAAATCCAGGAATGACTATTAATGGGTATGGAGTTTTTATCTGGGATGGTGAAAATAATCTGGAATTAGATAGTAGTGATGGTAGCACAACTTTGTAACCATACAAAAACCATGGAATTATATAATTCAGAGGAGTGAATTTTATTGGATGTTAATTATATCTCAATTTAAAACTACATAGAAAAATTAGACTGCTAACAGTAACTGTTCTTTTTTAATAATTAACAGAATGGAGTCAACTAATCTAAAAGATCAATCACGAAGGTGTTTTTAGGTTCTGATAATATTAATCACAGTCATTTTCCTATAAATTAAGAGAACCAGATGGGCAAAGCAGAATATACTAAAAGCAATGCCACAGGAAACAAGCTGCTACTTGAACCAGCTAATAAGAGAGGAAGAGGACACACAAAAAAGTCCTTCCCAAAGAGCAACTGGCCCTGATGGATTCACTGATAAATTATTCTAAACTTGCAAATAGAAAATAATCTACATATACAGCAACGAAAATAAGGAACCCCTCCCAAAGACCTAGTAGGATTCTTCTCAAATAAACCAGATATGTTGAGTTACCTCAGTATACACTCACAGGCATTTATAAATTTAACTGTCCACTTCTAATTAAATGTTTCCAATTCACTCTTTTAGGACAAGGAAAGGAAGTTTTTTTATTAAACCATAATCTACCACCTCCTGAAGCTCCTCATATGCCTGAGTTCTTACAGTTCCTACTCCCCAAGATCCCTAGTCTGCCCTTGACCCCTTTTAGAAGGCCTCTTCTAAATTAGGTACTCCTGAACTAGCAAATCTGATTGCATTTTGCCTCTGCTTAAAACACTCCTGCAACTCAGCCATAAAAAAAGAACAAAATAATGCCATTTGCAGCAACACAGATGAACCAAAAGGCTGTCATAGTGAGTGCGTAAGTCAGACACAGAAAGATAAACATCATGTTACCACTTATATATGGAATCTAAAAAAAAAAAAAAAAGTACAGATTTCCCTGGTGGTCCAGTGGTTAAGACTCTGCATTCCCAATGCAGGGAGCACAGGTTCAATTCCTGAGCAGGGAACTAAGATCCCACATTCCACATGGACGCCAAAAAAAGAGGTCGGGGGAATAAATCAATAAAAAATAAAGGATACAAATGAATTCACTTACAAAACAGAAGTAAAGTCACGGATAGAAAACAAACTTATGGTTACCAGGTGATAAGGTGAGGGAGGGATAAACTGGGAGACTGGGACTAACATACATATACTACTATATATATAATAGGTAAATAATAAGAACCTGCTGTAGGAAGGGGGTTCAGGAGGGAGGGGACTCATGTATGCTCATGGCTGATTCAAGCTGGTGTAAGGCAAAAACCATCACAATATTATAAAATAATTATCCTCCAATTAAAATAATTTTTTAAAAATTGCTGTATAGCGCAGGGAACTCTACTTGGTACTCTGTAATGGCCTATATGGGAAAAGAATCTTAAAAAAAAAAAAAAGAGTGGCTGTATGTACAACTGATTCACTGTCTTATACACCTGAAACTAACACACCATTCTAAATCAACTACACTCCAATAAAAATTAAAAAAAAAAAAAAAAAAATCCTGCAGCCCCCACTGCTTATTTACATAAAAGTCTAGGCCCCTTGCCATAGTAATAAGATTCTTCCCTCAACTGGCTCATTCTGACTGTTCCCAGGAAACCATCCCATCACAGCAGACAACTTAAGAGATCCACTCACAGGCCCCATAGTATCACTGCCCAAAACCATCTGGCAAACTCCTATCTGACCCTAAATACCAGGGTGAAATACCACGTCATCCTGTTGTGGAGCCATAACCATCCATACCACTACCCTCCACTACGTACATCTGAATCTATCAAGAGATACATCACCCCTCTAACATCTCATCTGGAGTTAACACCAAAGTCTCAAATTCTAGCCATAGCTAAGGCCACCACTATCACTCCCCTCCCACCAACCATACATCTAAATGGTCCAAATAGCCTTCATCTCAACCAATGGCCTCTTAGAAATGAGATGAATCTGGCAGGAAGGTTTTAAGTACTATCATCCTCCATCTCTCACTTCACCACCAAAATACATGCAAGTAGTTTCAGGTATAATCATTTTTGAACGATTCTTCTGGTTTTGGAGAACGTATGCTCATCACATACATACACACACACACACACACACACACACACACACACACACAAAGTGACCCCAGAAAATGAAAAGCACCAAAGGGGATTCTGATCTTCCAAACACAGCACTGAGGTGAACAGTGGCAGGCCCCCATCATTCCTGAGAAGCGAGGGAGTGTCTCCCCTCTGTCCCTACCTCTGTCTTGGGCTAGGTCTGCCCAGCCACTCAGCCAGTCCTATATCCAGGAAAGCCAGAGGCATCCATCATTCCTAGGGTGAATCCCTACCCAGATGCAACCTGATTCCTAGTTTCCACCTTATGGAATAATCAGGGAGATGATCAGATATGGCAGGAAGGAAAACCCTCAGGAGCTGGCAGGTAGAGTGAAAACAAAGACAGGTGCCACTGAACAGCGAGGCTCCTTTCTCTTGCCAAAAGACAGATGCAAACAAGGCTGTAAACAAGGCGCCAGCCCTCCTGTGTTAGTGCAGGAACTAACACCTTATCCACTGTCCCCAAGCCCCTTCTCCCTCCAGTCACCTCCCGCGCCCAGGCAGAGTCTGACTTCACAACAACATTGCATTAACAATGTCAAAGCATGTGACCCTCAGCTGACCTCTAAGCAGCCCAGAGGGGTCAAAAGCCCCATCTTATGAACAAGACAAAGAGATTAAGCCAGCTCCACATGGCTCCATCTCAAAGAGGTTCGGGTCAGTTCAGGCAGCCCTTGAACCCCTTCTAACCTCATATGCTTCACTCCCTGGATCCTGGAGCCAGTGGCCATGTGAAAACGGTTCTTACTAAAGAAGGATGAATGTGTGGAACCCAGAATACCATGCTTTACACATGGTAAAAGACCGCATCCCGAGACCAGCTAAAAGATAGGCCTGAGGACTTCTTGATGAAGGGGCTTTTTGTTATTTTATTTATTTATTTTAAAACAGATAACATATTCACAAGAAAGAATATTTGAAAGCTTCAAAAGGGAAAAATTTTCTTCCCAGCCCTCTCCCCAGTCACCCTGATTCAAGGGACAGCAGATATTTCAAGTTTTTCTTTAACTTTCCAAAGATATTCTATGCATGTACAAACAGATATAGTGATGCACATTTTCCCCTTTTTTTAAAAAGATTTGGTAACATATATACATTGTTCTATGCCTTATATTTTTTACTTAATAGTACATCCCAGAGATTACTCCAAAGCAGTACCCGAAGAGGCTCCTCATTCTTTTCACGGCTGCACAGTATTCCTTCACATAGATTAACAAAAATTCATTTAACCAATGTTCAGAATTGCTTAAAGTCCCACTCAGTAACAGATTATAGTAGCTATTTTTGTATAATGAACCTATAAAAGCCTCTTTTCTCTGCAACCAAAGTCATGCAAAAGTTCAAGAGCACATTTAGTGCAAGACAAAGATTAAGAATCATTTTACCCTTGACAGGAAATTATCTTTCTAAGCTCCCTGTTCACAAAGAGGCAGAGCTATGACCACTGTAGATATATCTAGTCGGCCAAGGCTAGAATAACAAACATCACAGCTGCACGCTGCACAAAGAGGCCAAACATGCCACACACATCCTGATTAATAACTAAAGGCCAGTTTTGCTCAGATTGAAGCCTTTTTAAAAGTCAGATTCCTGACAATTGTAATCAGTCCTGAGCAAGCCAAGATTTCTAGTGCTTGAAAGGAATCAATTAGAAAAAAAAAGCCTGAGTGATATTAAACACAGATTGGGAAAAAACCTGAAGGTTTAAGTGGTGTTCCCTCTTTGGAAAAAGCCAGCTGCCTTCTTTGTGTCAGAGGCACAAAAACTAGAGAGGGCCTGGGCAAAAACGTAGGGACTTTGCCTGCCTACCTGACAGAGTCAGGGTAGTGTGCACCTTGTCACTTAGGCCACTCAAGCCAACAGATGAATTGGGGACCATCTTCTAGAATCCACTAGCTTCTGGTAGAGGCTTTTGTCCTCTCAACTGTGCCTAGCCCAGGCCTAGACATGAGCTGCGGGGCAGAAAACAACTGAAAGGGCACCTGGGTGGTTGAGGAGGCCCACCGGCAGGGCCCAGAGTGCTCCTTTATCAATCTGAGGTTGCTGACTGTAAGCCTAAGTATCACGCACATCCTATTTATTAAGACACTGCCTCAACCATCTTCCACGTGGGAGGTCCGTTAAGGCTTTGGTAAAGTAAAAACAGGACCAAGGTTGACGGCAGCCTTCCTCTCCAAAATGACAGAGTTCCAGACTGGTCAAGCAAAGGCCAATGGGAGTGAGGGCTACTGAGGCGTATCCCTACAGGGAGCAAGCTCAGGTCGCTTGGTTCTGACTGTAAACAGTTCAAATTCCATGAAGGACAATCACTTGCCAGTTCATTTTTGGAATAGAAGCCCATTAAGGCTTTGGTAAAGTAAAAACAGGACCAAGGTTGACGGCAGCCTTCCTCTCCAAAATGCCAGAGTTCCAGACTGGTCAAGCAAAGGCCAATGGGAGTGAGGGCTACTGAGGCGTATCCCTACAGGGAGCAAGCTCAGGTCGCTTGGTTCTGACTGTAAACAGTTCAAATTCCATGAAGGACAATCACTTGCCAGTTCATTTTTGGAATAGAAGCCCATGCCATGCTGGCCCAGTGGCTACCTTTTAGGATCCTCCACCCAGTGGCTTGGCTTGGAAGGTAGGCAGCCAGCAAACAAAGTCCTCTCCAGCCTGCTGGCTGCCACCATGATTCTCATCACAGAATGGATCAAGAGACCAGAACAAATGTTCTCTTAGCCAGTGACTCACCAGGAAGTCTGTTCATGTTGACGCCTTGAGCTGAGAGTCCTATTCCCATGTACCTTTGAAAAAGCACACACACAAACATTTTGGTTAACAAATGGTTATGCATCTCCCTTCTCAAATATTTCTTGGTAAAAGAAAAACAGGAAAAGCAATGAATGCAGAGACTCCTTTAACACACTAGTGGATCTTGGAGAACCTTTGTATTTTGATTTTCTAATGGAAATCTCTCAGTGCCTTAAGCAGCTGGAAAAACAGGAGGTAGTGTCTACAACCAGGAATCACTCACTGGCTTCAGTTTCAGAGGCAAGTTTCCTGGAATCACTGCTTCCTATCCTTTGGCTTCTGGCTCCCGGCTAAGGCAGTGGAATCTATTCCCAAGAAGTACCTAAAGTAAGTAGTTCAATCCTACGGAGTGTTTGGCAGAATAATGCAAGATTAAGCCACAGGGACAAGCCACTCTTCAGCAAGAACCAAGAGATGGAAACATACAGCCAGCTGAATCCATATAGCGTCATAAAGACCCCTCATCACACAGGGTTTCTTCTCTGAGGTCTCCAAATTAACTACCCTTGCCCCATACATTCACCACTAGCCTCTTTAATCATCCAAAGCTGAAGGTGATAGCGTGTGAGGCCCCAGAGACCCACCCTCTACTTCCACCCAGGAACCTAAACAGCTAAGGCAGCCATAGCCAGATGGGACCCGCTGGGCAACTCTGTCAAAGATATCTCAGTTGCACTCATGAGAGGCAAGGTCAGAGAACGGAATGAACAGGTTTTTTAGTCTATATATTTGTAGTATACAAAGACACGGTAAGGTATTTCCCCAAGAACTTAGGAACTAGAGAAACAAGTCACTACCATCTAAGTGTAAAATACTAGAAATCCACATACGATGCCTGCTGTTAACCACATATGAGCATCAAGACGTAGCTGAGAAGATCAAAACAGTGAAAACACCAACCAAGATGGCTAAGGTGTAACTTTTGGTTGCATAACAATGTGAGTGTACTTAATGCCACTGAATTGTTCACTTAAAAATAATTAAAATGGTAAAATTTATGTGATGCATATTTTACCACAATAAAAATGTTTTTCTTTTAAAGCAATCACACGGGGTTGCCTTATTTTGACCATTTCCAAGTAGCTGGAAATTACATTCTAACTGCTCCCTGTTGTAATTGTGCAAGGAACCACCTCACCTACGTTTCTCCATTTTGGACTCTTCTCTTCCTCTTCCGGCATGTTCCATGAAACATATGGACCAGTATCCTAACACTACCAGAGTCCCCACCACATGGTGCTCCAGAACCTGCGAGCCTTCCATCTGCAGTAAATGGAATGCCCTTCTCTGGCTGGCTGCAACAGTGGGTGTTGGAGGAGCAGGAAGGAAGGCTCTAACCTACCCATTTTCCCCTGAAACCAGCTTTCGCATCTTTGTGGGCAGAACCCATGAAAGACACCAATCAACACATGGCCCTAATAACTGGCCTGCAAGCTAGGGGAAAGGAGAGGGAAGGGAAGGGAAGGGAAGGGAGAAAAGGGGAAGGAACAACACTTCAAAGAAAGGCTTCTATGGTTCAAAGATTTGAGACTCTCAAACTGCCTGTTACTTCTTGCCAGAAGGGGACCTTCGACGACCATCAAGAGCAGAAGCTGTGTAAGCCTGCTGGCAGGATTCCCATTAGGCTAGAACCTGCACATCTTCCCAGAAAAACAGCAGCCCAAATAATCAGCTTCCTCACTTTACATGGAAGAGGCTGCCAAGAGTTGGTCTTCATTCCCTTTATGCCATCGCTGACCAAACAGCAAATGACTCTGACTGCCCTGCAGTCATCAATCAACATATGCAAGTGCAATAGAGCCAGGAGTTAGGGGTTTTCCTAACTTGGATGCCAGGCCACTTATCCTGTCCTGTTTTAGAGCCCAACACCACATGTGATCCCACCCCTCACATTCAGCTTTCCTGACACTAAGATGAAGGCTTATGTGTTTGAAGCACATATGCTTCCTGGGTGACCGCTGACTGCTTAAGGCTACAAATAGGGGAGGTCAAGGGTCATCCAGGGAAAGTATGCTTGGCCACCAGCAACAGAGATCTGGTTCCACAACTTTCCAAGAGAACATGGAACTACTAAGGCACATGCACTCAAATACAAGTTGCTTAGGTCTCTCAACAGGAGAAGCCTCTTCCACCTCTGGCAGCTACCCCTCAACCCTTCCTATAGGCTCTACCCCACAGCTGGAGCAGTGTTTACCAGTGGATGGTCTGGGAGCCTCTGTACAAACCCCAGGGTCCTCTTGAGAATCTGAGTAGGTAAGCTAAGAGTAGAGCACCCAGAAGAGACCGGTCTCCACATTTGATGTCATGTCCCTGTGAGTGTCACTGATACAGGGAACAGCCCCGCAGGACCCTAACTTGAAATGTTCATATGAGGTCAAGCTAAGTCAGAGTTCAAAGGGAATGAGTCCCAACTCTTCAAACACTGTGTGACATTAAGTCTTTCCAAATGTATGATGTCCTAAAATTTCAAAAATATGCAGCTTTCTAGCAAGTATTCATACACTTGAAAACTGTTATCCAACCAGTTTAAGATAAGCAAAGAAGGGAAAAAAACTATAAGGACAGTAAAAAACATTGAATTGTACACTGTAAGTGAGAGGACTGTATGGTATATTACTTCTCAAAAACATTCAACAAACTAGGTGTAAAAGGAAACAATCTCAACATAATAAAAGGTCTTATATGAGAAAACCACAGCTAATATTGTATTCAATGGTGAAAGTCTGAAGACTTTTCCTCTAATATCAGGAAGAGGAAAGGTGCCTGCTTTCGCCACTTCTATTCAACAGAATATCAGACATTCTAGCTAAAGCAATTAGACAAGTGAAAGAAATAAAAAGGCACCCAAACTGGAAAGGAATGGGTAAAACTACCTCTGTTCACAGATGATATGATTCTATACGTAAAACATTTTCGATTCCACAAAAAACTGCTGTAACAAACAAATTCAGCAAAGTTTCAGGATACAAAAACAACACACAAAAAACACCTGTGTTTCAACATACTAACACTGAACAATCAAAAAAGGAAAAGAGAAAATAATTCCATTTACAATAGCATCAAAAGAATAAAATACTCAGGAATTAACTTTGCCAAGAAGGCAAAAAGCTTATACACTAAAACCCCTAAAATGTTGCTGAAATTTAAAAATACACAAATAGTGAGCTCCCTGGCAGTCCAGTGATCAGCAGGACTTAGCAATTTTGCTGCAGGGGGGCTGGGTTCAATCCCTTGTTGGGGAACTAAGATCCCACAGGCACATGGCATGGCCAAAAAATATATTTTCTTAATTTAAATAAATAAACATAAAAAGACACAAATGGAAAAACATCTGCCCATACATGGACTGGAGACAATATTGTTATGATGTCAATACTATCCAAAGCAATGTACAGAATCAATGCCATACATTGAGGGTGTTAAAAAAGAGTTAGAATCGTATTTTTTTATTTCAAAACTTACTAGAAAGCTACAATAATCAAAACAGTGTCGGTACTAGCATAAAAATAGTGTGGTGGATGACTAAACAACCTTAGCGGCCAGTTCGTCCACTGGAGGCTCTTTGAGTACTGCAATCTGGTAAAGGAAAGCAGGCCATCCTCGAAGGCCTGGATCTTGGGACATCTAAAAAGGAATGCCTGTTTTACATGGAATTACCAAGGAAAAAGGAGGTGAGCATTTGCTTCCTTCTTGGTAAAAAGGTCAGGCAATGCTAGGAACACTCACAGACACAGGCTGCCATGGTCTCCTGGGAGGCAAGAGGGGCTCTCGCTCCCCAAGCCAGTGACTAGAATAGACAGAGCTTAGCTCCCCGACAGTTCATATGTCCACCAGGGCTTTCTTTTCAAGCAGCAGGATACATCTGAGGAGCTTGCAGGAAAAGTTATTTACCTCATAAAACAACTGAAAGTAAGCTAAACCCATCTGATTTTCTTTCTTCCAATATGGCAGCACAATGAAGACTATTATGTGTCTATCACATTAGACACAACAAGTATAGAGAGACAAGCAACAAGCTACCATGGAAGGGAGGCCATCAGTCGGCATCCACCTCAGTCTCTATCCTTTCCTGCAAAAAGCACGGGAGCCTGAAGAGTAACTCTGCCTCTCTGTCAGGCTCCAGAGAAGAGGGAGCCAAGTGGCCCTGCTTGGGTCAAGCTGGGTGGGGATCCGCCGGAGAGCAGGACAGAGGAGGCGCGCTGGCAGCAGTGGCCCTTGCACACCACCGCCAGGTCCGCCCTGGGGCAGCAGAGGTGAACTGGGGCCCTGCAAGATGACCAGCCTTGAGAACAGACTGGTGGCCTCCGGGGCCTGTGCTGCCCTCCACCTGCTCTGCTGACTCTCCTACAATAGCAACAGTCCACTGGCTCCACCGCAGTCATGCGGAGAGTCGCGCGCACACTCCAGGCGGCTTGCATTCTTCTTTCTCTTTAGTTTTCCAGATTTTCTACAATTAACGTAAATTACTTTGAGAGTCATAGAAAAAGTCATTTTCAAGAGCCAGCTGATGGCTGCACACTGAGGAGCTTGCTGGCTCTCAGCCATCAGACTCTCCCTGGGCTGTCCCAGCGCAACATTTCAATACCAGGGAGACACAATGGGAGACTGGGCCTTCGTGTCAGGTTCTCGGTATTCTTACTTCCCTGAACCCTGACAGGAGAGCGGAAGCTGCGTGCGAAGAGCACACCCGCAGAAACAGCCCAAAAGGGTCCAACTCCATGCTCAGCAGAGGAGCTGGGGCTCCGGCTCACAGGGCCCCTGGTGCATCCTAAGCACCCCCCAGAGCACACCCTAACTCAGGGCGATGAGGCTTGGATTTCACCCCACAGCTCAGGTTCCCCGTCAGAAAAAGACAGCTTGGACTAACGGTCTTCTAAGTGCTTTCCTAGCTCTCATCTAGAGACTTCAGCTCTTGGCTGAATCATGTTTGGGTACTGTTCCAAATGTGCTGTACCCAGATGCAAGCCCAAAATGGAGGTGACCCTGGAGCTGTGATCCAAAGTCATCAAGAAAAGACACCAAAAGAAAAGGAAATTATAGATAATACACCTTCTGAATGGAGATGCACAAAATTCCAACAAAACTATAGCAAACCAAATTCAACAACATTAAAAGAATTAATACCACAACCAAAGGGGATTTATGCCAGGAAGTCACAGGCAATTTAACATAAGAAAATCCATCAATATAATAAACCACATTAACAGAACGAAGCAAAAAAAAAAAAAACACCCCACACACGATCATCTCAATTGACAGAAAAAGCATCTGAAAAATCCAACACCCTTTCATGATCAAAACACTCAGAAAACTAGGAACAAAAGGGAACTTCTTCAACATGATAAATGGCATTTAGGAAAAATTCACAGCCAACATACCCAATGGTGAAAGACTGAAAACTTTTACCCTAAGAGGAGGAGCAACACGAGGATGTCGACATTTCACCAGTGCTATTCAACACTGCACTGGAAGTTCTATTCAGACTGACTAGACAAGAAAAGAAATAAAAGGTATAAAAATTGCAAAAGAATAAATAAAACTACTTCTATTTGCAGAGGACATGACCCTACCTATAGAAAATCCTGTATAGAGAGAATCCCAAATGATACACAGGAAACTTACTAGAGTTAATAAACACCCAAGTTGCAGGATACAAAATTAACACACAAAAAGCAGCTGTGTTTCTATATACTAACACTGAACACTTAAAGGAGAAAATTAAGACAACAATTCCATTTACAATAGCATCTAAAATCAAACAAACAAAACCCTCAGGAATAAATTTAACCAAGGAGGTGAAAACGCTTGTACACGAAAAATTATAGAACATTGCTGAAAGAAATTAAAGAAGACAAAAATAAATTGAAAGACATCCTGTGTTCATGGACTGAAAGACTTCATATTGCAGATGGAAAGTCTTGTTAATACGTTCTAAGTTGGTCTCCAGATTCAGCACAATCCCTGCCACAATTCCAACAGTCTTTTTTGTAGAAGTGGAAAAGAGAACCCTCAAAATCCATACAGACTTGCTAGGGACCCCAAGTAGCTAAAACAATCTTACAGAAAGAACAAACTTAAAAGATTTGTTTCCCGATTTAAAAACTCACTATAGAATTAGAGTAATCAAAATAGTGTGGCACTGACATAGACAGACATATAGACTAGTAGAAAAGAATTGTAAGTCCATAAGTAAATTTGTACAGCCAAATCGCTTCCAACAAGGGTGCCAAGTCCATTCAATGGGGAAAGAATAGTCTCCTCAAAAATTGGTGCTGAGACAACTGGATCTCTACTTCATATCTTGTATAAAAATTAACTCAAACAGATCCAATAAAACACTTAAAAGATTCATGACCGTGGTTTAGGCAATGGATTCTTAGATATGACACCAAAAGTACGAGCACCAGAAGAAAAAAGTAGATGAATTCGACTTCATCAAAATTAAAACTTTAATGCATCAAAGGTCATTATCAAGAAAGTGAAGAGAGAATTCCCTGGCGGTCCAGTGCTTAGGACTTCACACTTCCAATGCAGGGAGCACGGGTGTGATCCCTGGTTGGGGAACTAAGATCTCACAAGCTGTGCAGGAAGGTTAAAAAACAAAAAGTGAAAAGACAACTTGGAAAATGGGAGAAATATTTCTAAATCATAGCCTTATGAGGATCTAATATTCAAAAATATACAGAATTCCTACAACTCAATAACAAAAAGACAAAGGACTCAATTATAAACTAGCCAAAGGACTTGAGGAGACATTTCTCCAAAGAAGATATGCAAGCGGCCAATATATACATGAAAAGATGCTCAACATTACTAATCCATTAGAACTGCAAACCAAAATGAGATACTAATTCACATACAGAATAGATACTAATTCACACATAGGATGGGGAAAGAAATAAAGAAGGATAAGAGGAAGGGAGAAAGGAAAAAGGAAGTAAGTTATTGGTGAAAAAGTAAAGAAATTAGAAACTTCACACTTTGCTGGTAGAGATAGAAAACTGTATAGCCACTGTGGGAAACAATCTGGTAATTTCTTAAAAAGTTAAACAGAACAATCAAGCAAATATTTTTTTCCCCTGGCTGCACAAAGTGCAAAGCCCCAACTGCTCAGCCACCAGGGAATTCTCAAGTATACACTCAATCAAGCAATTCTTAAGTATACACTCAAAAGAACTGAAAAGACAAACTCAAACAGATACTTGTATGCCAATGTTCATTATACCATTATTCACAATAGTCAAAGATGTAAAAAGCTCAAGTGTCCATCAACAGATGAATGGATAAAGAAAATGTGGTGAATACAAACAGCCATAAAAAAGAGTAAGATTCTGACACAGGTCACAACATAAGATAAACCTTGCTAACATTATGCTAAATGAAACAAACCAGACATAAAAGGACAGTGCCGTATGATTCTACTTATATGAAATATCTACAATAGACAAATTCATAGAGACAGAAAGGAGAGTAGAGGTTATCAGGGGCTGGGAGGAACGGAGGCGGGGGATGGTGGATGGGGAGTTATTGCTTAATGGGTACAGAGTTTCTGTCTGGGGTGATGAAAAAGTTCTGGAAAACAGTAGTGATAGTTGCACAAGTTGAATACAATTAATACCACTGAATTTTACACTTTAAAATGGTTAAAATGGCATGTTTACTGTTGTATTTATTTTAGCACACACATGGGAGTCACCAAAAACACCCGTATGGCCCTGCAGGCCAGCATTAGCCTCATCTGGCTTTTCCGGATGAGACAAGTAGGGCTTGGCACAGAGCTCAGTGGAAAGCATCAGAGTATCCAGGCCTCATGTCAGGGCCAGAAGAAAGAAGTCCCTCGCCATAAGCACACAGCAGATAACAAGAGTGAAGAATACAGACCTAGCTCTTTTTTTTACTTTTATCAACTTCCCCTTCAAGGGAAGGTGGATTTTATGGGCTGGCAAGCCCAGACACTTTTAACAAATTTACATTAGATATATGAACCAATGACTATGGGACCTGAACTTTTTTTTTTTTCAGCCACACTGCACAGCTTGAGGGATCTTAGTTCCCCAATCAGGGATCCAACCTGGCCTGGCAGTGAAAATGCTGAGTCCTAACCCCTGGACCACCAGGGAATTCCCTGAACATTTTTAATTTAAGCTCCATCAACTAACTGTCTCCAGGCCCACAGAGCTCTGGTAGGATGTGACAAGGAGGAGAGAAGGGACAAGCTTCTCAGCCTCAGGGCTGAGATGGCTCTTGCAGGCTGCAGGAAGGCAGTTTGGCCGCCAAGCCTCTCAAGTCAAAGGGTCTGTCACCACTGCCCCGTCCCCTGCCTCAGCCCCGCAAGGTGCTGCTGGAATCTCCCCAGTTTCATCCTGACATCTAACACCTCAGCCACAGATCGGAAGGCTGGCAATCTTGTTCATATCAGAATCTCCCCCAGGTAAGAAATCAACGCCTCCACATCAGAGGGGACCTCTGGGGCCATCACTGACTCAATGGACATGAGTCTGAACAAACTCCAGGAGATGGTGAAGGACAGGGAAGCCTGGCATGCTGCAGTCCATGGAGTCGCAAAGGGTCAGACACAACTTAGTGACTGAATGGTTACAAAATGGTCCATGGGAGACATTTCAGGAAAAACCCCAGCTGACACTTAGTTCTGAGATGCGGGCTAATATTTGATGCTGGGGATTTTAGTTTGTGGTCTGATGGGCCTGCTTAAAGCCACAGTCCACCAGGACACTTGTACCTCAGGTACAAGCTGCTTCTCCAGCAGTCATCACTCTACCCTGCCCCTTTGTTAGGAAGCCACCCAGTGACCCACTAAGCCCAACTCTGTGCAGCCCACTGACTCCCCCAAAGAGGGAGGGTATTACAGAGATGAATGGACCCGACCCAGCAACATAAAGAAGACCATATCTGAAGGCAAAGGAGTCATGAGACAGGACGTGCGTGCAGGGAGGAAGGCGGTTTTGAATGTGCATCCAGAGACCCTCATGCATCCACCGCCACCAGTACCATCAAAGCACCCAGAAAGCCCACGAGACAGGAACAGGCACAACAGCCCCCATGGGTGGCTCTAGGCAGGTTATTCATAACCCTGGACTCTGCCTCCTTCCTTAAAGAATCTCTTGGGAGACTCAAGGACCAAGCCTTGAATTTACAGAGCTTATCATATTCCAGAACCAAATATGCTGCCCTTAACTATAACAGACCACTGGCACCCCATCTTAATGTGAGCAGGGTCTTCCAGACCCCCACAACCCATAAGCTCCAGATGCTAACCTCTCTGGCACTGTGTGTCAAACCTGGAGCAGAGCTGAGTGTCGACACAGCAAATGCTCTTAGGTACTCAGACAGTACCCTTAGCTCCCTAGTTAGAGGTGTTCATCCAGAAACTGGCCTTGAGTTTGCTTGTTTGTAAGCCAGCATCTTTTCATCATTCTCAGCACAGGGTTTTATTCAAGTAGCCTGCCATTACCTGGAAACTAAGTCCTAACGATTTTGAAAGCATTGAATTCCACGTAATAAACTCCCTACCTGCTTACAGTACCTAAAATCATTTTCTGTTCTCTGCAATGTTCCCAAATGATACAACATACATAACGGCAATAACCTGCATTTGTTTAAACCTGCATCTCTCTGTCCCTTCTGCTGTTTTAAAAATGTACACTGAGTTAGGTGTTGCAAGAGTATTCTTTCACAGTTAAAAAAAATTATAGGTAAAATAAGAATACATTTTGGTTAAAAAAAGAAAAAAGGCAAGGCATATATAACTACCAATAAACTCCTGGCACAACAGTATATATTAAAGAGAACCCTGTATAAAATAGCCCCCATGCCAATTTCAGACGCGTGGCTTTGTAAACTGGGTTATAACCAATTCTACTCAGCAGACTGTCACATCTACTTCTTTCCTCCTGGTTCAGCTTGGCCTCAGCAATGTCCTCCAGAAGACAAGAGCTGAGCCCTCGGACCATCGAGGCACACTGCCTTTCTCCTCTCATCTGAAATTGTCTCTGCCCCAAGGACGAGTAGGTTTCTGTATCATGTGAAACTCTGACGAAAAGACAGTAGCTGCCTGGTGCGCTGGGCAGTAAGAAAACTTCTGGGGCTCTGTCTGGACAAGAATGAGTGCTGTTATTGGTCCGTAATGTTTTCCACGGAAGCTGAGTAGACAGTGCAGGTAATTGAGCCTTGACACTTGGGGTCCATAACCTAAAGTAAACTTCTCTGAATCCCAAGCCATCTCTAAGGTCCAAGAGATAGGAGCGGCAGAGAGCATGTGAAGAACACAAAGACTTACCCCTCCCCTGCTTCCCTAAACAGTCCAGAGCATATTTTAACTAGCCCTTTCCTGACAGGGGGCTGGGCCCTGTTCCAGCAGCAAGCCCCCCACCCCACTGCCTCTTTTCTAGCAATAGAGTCACAACCTCACATTTCAATTACAACACAACACCAAGGATCTTGGAGTTACAGGGATACAAAATTTCTAGGGAGGCAGAGGAACATCCTTGCATTTAGATGTGGTGTTATCCACCCCTCTCCTAGTGGTTAGTACCTTCTTTCTAACTGACCTCTGACTATAGAGACCCACTCTGGGGCCCCTGATTCCTTCTCAATGGTCCCAGAATAGGATAGCACATGGTGCCTGAAATGCAGAGCTGCTGAGCCCATCCTCCTATTTGCTCCACTCCAAGGAGCTCCTGCTGCCCTTCTAATGGGAAATCCCCCTTGCGTGGTGACCTATCCAGGGAACAGATCAAACATACCTGAGAACAAAAAATAATGGGGGTATGGTGCAGGGGGTGGGGGAAAGCGTGAAGTGAATTTTAGAAATTTCTCTACAGGCTGATCCTTGACAAGGAAGTCCCCAGTTCTGAAGAAAGAAGCCACACTCCCCACTCTCAGCTTACTGGTGGAGCGTGGGTGGTGACATACAATGGGCAGGGAGATCACAGCGAAGCCCAGATGTGCTCAGGGCAGGAGTGGGTCTTACCAGATAAGTGGACACTACGTGGACTCCAGTCTTCTTGCTCTAGGCCAGATCACACCTGAGTACACCCACCCAACTAGACCTGGGCTTTAACACCCAACACAGGTCATTGATAAAAGGCTCCAAGCTGCTCCAGAGCCTCAGTATGCTGGGTCTCCAAAAACAGTGCCACACGTTACTAGGGAGAGATGCAGTCAGTGTCTGTCCAGGAGGCCATCAGCACTGGGGGGCAGTCAGCGCAAACAAGGAGCAACCACCATCAGCAGCCGCCTTGGGCAAAGACAGCACCAGCTTCTCAGCGTCAGCAGGACAAGGCCTTCCCCAGGTCCACAGATGGGCACCAAGCTTCTCAACTGCGTTGCACATAGCACAGAGACTGAAGTGGGGAATCCTAGGCTGAGGGGCCAGCCACAGGCTGCCTCTCACTGGAAGGCCTGTGCACAAGTGGCTCACCAAACCAGAAACATGGCAGGTGAGGTCTTAATTGGGTGAGTGGATCTCTGAGTCTCCATGGAAAATTATGGACAGTGTTGCCTTTCAGATGGGACTTAACAAATCAGAGTACCAGAGAATACCAGCACACACAGAGGCCTTTTGCCTCTGAGAAGTCACTCTGGCTACCAGTCTTCAACCTCCTACCTCTGCATCCCACCAAACAGGAGAGAGGCCAGCCAAGAGAGAGAAAAGAAAACTGCTGTAGGGAAGCCATGGCTGGAATCAAGGACCTAAAATCACTAGCCTGCACCAGACTGGGATCTCAGCCAGCCAGGCCTGGAACCAGACCAGTGGAGTCTCTTCTCCCCTATCCACGCTCAAAAGTGCAGGCAGATCCAAAGTCCTCATACATTGCTGTCCTCAGGATAAGCCCAAGCTCTTTAGCCAAAGCACACTGGCCAGGTATTTCTGACCTGGCCCCTGCCTCTCTCATGCTGTGTTCCACACCTTTTGATGCACTGCTCCCTCTGTTTAGGGGCTCGCTTCTCGCTTTGCTCACCTGGAACACTCCAACCTGCCCTTCCAGATTCAGCATCATCACCTCTTCTATCAAGTTTTCCCAAACTCTCAGGTACAGGAGAAAGTCTAACCTCTGGGCCACCCCTGGGGATGGCACACATCATGGATGGGCTTTTGCTATACCACGCTGTGAGGTCATGTGCACAGGCATATTTGCCTCCTCTCCAGATGGGCCTCAGGCCTGTGTTCCTGGGGCCCAGGCCTGGGACAAAACGATGCATGCTTTGCTGTGATGTGGAGAATTAATGGATGACCACACTGCTGACTGGCCAAAGAAAGTCAGCTACAAGTGCAAAGAAAGGCAGGCTGGCTGTGGCCAGAGGGCCACAGGGCCTGAGCACCAGCTGCAGAGGAGAGGAGAGCCCCCCACCCCCACCATTCCATCTGGTGCTCTAGCCCAGGCTTGCTGTTCTTGGGCAGAGCCACTCGTCACATGTCAGGAGGCTGCCGCCACTGCTGCTGGGATGATGTTACAGTCTATTTTGAGGGTCACACTGGAGCATCTGTCAGCCTGGCCAGCCACACCCTCTATGTGTCATCACTGAGAGCCGGAGACATCCAAAGGTCCACAAACTCTGCCTGAGCATGTCACTCCCCAGGGACCCTCGGTTTTAGGGCCTCCTTGGCTTCCTAACAAAATCAACCAAGATGCCCTTATCTCCTGGCACCAGGGGCAGGGCTCTGATGTCTCTTCTTGGGGTTCCCAGCTCTGGTGACTCGGCAAAATGCAGCTGAAACCCGTCAGTGTGAACCCAGCTCTTGGCTCAAATATAACCCCTTCCTTCTCCAGCCCTCCCTTATAATGTGAAGAGTGCCCAGACGACAAACCAGTTACTAACCAGGCTCATTTTAAGTTCAAAAGGTCTCACCTGCTGAGAAACTCCTACTCATCCCTCAAAACCATGCCCAGGCTCTGCCTCCTCATGCAGACAGCCCTTCAGTCCACTCTTTCGTAGGTAGGCCAAAGGCTCTCTGAGGACAAGGCTGGCCTGTGCAGGCTTTCCTGTTGTTCTCCCTGTACCAAGCATGCACTTGGCACATAGCAGATACGAATCAATATAACCCTTGAAATGAAATCTTTCTAACTAGACACGCTTGAAAGTGAAAGTCATCTCTGACTCTTTGTGACCCTGTGGACTGTAGCCCACCAGGTTCCTCTGTCCATGGAACTCTCTAGGCAAGAATACTGGAGTGGATTGTCATTTCCTTCTCCAGGGGATCTTCCCAACCCCTGGAATCCCAACCCAGGGATCAAACCTGGATCTTCCGCCTTGCAGGCAGATTCTCTACTGTCTGAGCCATAAGGGAATCAGACACGCTTAGTGTATTCTTCTACAAAAGACATCTTCAGAACAAAGGCCTTTCTGGAAAACAATGACACTGATGACTGGGTTCATCAACACCTTTTAAAAAGGAGGCCTGTCCCCAAATCTACAGAAAAACAGGTCTAGATTCATCAGAATGGTAAGTCAACCAAGCCCAGTCCACCGCATGCCACACTTCTCTGGTCCCACTCAGCACTAAGCACCTTTCAGCTGTCTAAGAACACTAGGACCTCCTAAGACTCCAACTGGACATTCTCTCCACCCAGGGGAAGAATGCAACAGGGAAAGGTGGCAGCGGCGTGGATGCACGTGTCTGGGATCAGGTGAAGGCACCTGACAAGTTAGGCTGCTCCACTGCATGCTGTAGGTCACTGTAGGTCACCAACATCCCTGGGGCTCAGGGCTCACCCATGAAACAGGTACATCATCATCCGCTCCAGCCACTTTCCAGAGATGCATGAAGATGGAACTAGATAATACAGGAAAGCTACACAACCGGTTAACACCTGGGTTGTGGACCAAACCCAGGTCAGAAACACACCTTCAACACTGACGGCAAACAGGAAACAAGCTGATCATTGTCTGCCCTAGAACAGCCCCTGGCCTCTTCAAAACCACACCTGGCCCATCTGGCTATATCCTAGCCATGAGAAGGCTTTCAGTAATTCCACAAAGAGGCCACAGGGGACATTCATACACCTTTCCTCTGAAAGCGGTCAACTAAAGCAGGCCACCACAAGCATAAGTGACTCGCGACCTTTCTAAGACTGAGGTTTCCAGGTCAACCTCACAGCTATATTTACCACATGTAAAACTGCTGGGAAAGCTGGGAGAAGATATTCAACTTTCTGTGGATTTGCAGGCAACACCAACAGTATGACAATCTGTTAAGACACGGGGTCTTTTACAGCAAGATCCACTTATAACTGAAAGGTTAAAAGCCAGGTGAAGGAAACCAGGTCTCTACATTTAAACACTCTCCTTCTGAAAAACTATTCTCTCCTTTTACTAGCTCAGCTGTTATCCAAAATGATCCACCTTCCTACCTACAAGGTTAGGGCGTGCCAGTCCACTTCCTTGGCAACATGAGACTGAAGCACCAATGTTTCAGTCTACACTGCAGCTATTTTTGCTGTGTTTGTTTCATCTTAAGAGGCCATTCTTATTCAGTTCAAGCACATTAAATGTATGTGCTTTTATCAGACGGTGGAAACGGCAAGTAGAAGGTTCAAAGTGAAAATCGCTCAGTCATGTCTGACTCTTTGCAACCCCATGGACTATACAGTCCATGGAATTCTTCAGGCCAGAATACTGGAGTGGGTNTTATTCAGTTCAAGCACATTAAATGTATGTGCTTTTATCAGACGGTGGAAACGGCAAGTAGAAGGTTCAAAGTGAAAATCGCTCAGTCATGTCTGACTCTTTGCAACCCCATGGACTATACAGTCCATGGAATTCTTCAGGCCAGAATACTGGAGTGGGTAGCCTTTCCCTTCTAGAGGGGATCTTCCCAACCCAGGGATTGAACCCAGGTCTTCTGCATTGCAGGCAGATTCTCTACCAGCTGAGCCACAAGGGGAGCCCAAGAACAGTGGAGTGGGGAGCCTATCCTTTCTGCAGTGGACCTTCCCGACCCAGGAATCGAACCGGGGTCTCTAAAGGGCGCTGATAGGGACTTCCCTGGTGGTCCAGTGATGAAAATTCCACGCTCCCAATGCAGGTGGACCTGCGTTCGATCCCGGGCTGGGGGGCTAAGGTCTCACATGCCACAAGCAAGACCTGGCACAGCCAAATAAATAAATATATTTTAAAATAAATAAATAAAGAGCTCTGATAATATAAACCCCTCCTAACTGTAAATTCACCACATGGGGATAAAAGTAAAAGATGTAATAGCTCGCCATGGTCAGAATTTCAGAATCACAGAATTCTGGGATTAAAGGTAGCTCAGATGCTGACCTAGCTCCCCAGAGGACAGACAAGCAGATGCAGGCCCCATTACTACCCACAACCACAGAGCCGTCCCAGGCAGGGATGTTATAGCTTCACTGAGGAAGCAGACACAGCTCCAATTCCGGCAGTCCTGCCCCAGCAAAGCCCCTGGCCAAGTACCACGAGGGGGACTGTCCCTTCAGAAAGGAAGTACTCTGAATGCTCAAGAACACACATTCAGGGTAGGAACGAAGGTCACTGGTGGGGGTGGAAACCACCCAAACCAGACCTAAGGTTTGATGAGGAAAATCTTTCCAAGGCAGCTAAAATCATTGTATTTTGCAAATTAAAACACCTGCTTTGTGATAATCACCAGAAAAAAAAGAGGCAAACTAGGAGAAGAAAAGGAAGAGAAATGAAAAATTTCCCCTCTGATTTCCTATATCTGCTTAGATCACCCTAAACTAGGGAGCCTCCCCAGTGCTGACTTTAATGAGGACCTTCCTAAAGCTGGTCCAACTGGTGTTCAAGTCACTGGACTGAAAAACAAGTTTATGAGTAGCAAGGTCACCTGATTCTGACCATGTCCATGCTGTTTACCCTAAGATGACAGGCCAGTGGTTGCCACAGCTTTGATGAATGCTCCAAAGACTCTACTATCTCTTTGAAGTCCCCAGAGGCCTCTACATGACTAAATGCCATAAAAAGGAACCTTGAATACAGCAACAGTGTGAAAGGAGGGAAGTGACAAACACCACACAACTTCATTCCGGACACTGAACTGTTAATGTAAACTTGTTTTGCTGCTGCTGCTGCTGCTGCTGCTGCTGCTAAGCCACTTCAGTCATGTCCGACTCTGTACGACCCCAGAGATGGCAGCCCACCAGGCTCCCCCATCCCTGGGATTCTCCAGGCAAGAACACTGGAGTGGGTTGCCATTGCCTTCTCCGACAAGATGTACCTACTTGCCATCAAAAGCTACTGCTTAGACCAGGTCATGACCACAGCCGGGTAACAGGCACCCACTACTCAACTCTTTGCAGCTCAGACCCATGCAGCTCAGCAGCTCATACAGGCACAAGTGTCAACCAGGAGACCTCAAACTCTGACCACAGGGAACAGCTCAGTGCTGGGG
This sequence comes from Oreotragus oreotragus, assembly GCA_006410675.1. Taxonomy (NCBI): domain Eukaryota; kingdom Metazoa; phylum Chordata; class Mammalia; order Artiodactyla; family Bovidae; genus Oreotragus; species Oreotragus oreotragus. The sequence continues at coordinate 920 of SJYX01019203.1, read as the reverse complement.
GCAAGGTGGTCAGGAGGGGCTTACCCATCTCTTCCTTTGCTGACAATCTTCACCTCAAAGTAATAAATGCCACAGGCAGCAGGTATGGGGTGGGTGGCACGCACTGACGCCGCATCTTTGTGATTTTTGCCATGACCTAATAGAAGAGGACAAGGAAGAAATTTCAGCAGAGGGAGATACAAATGGAAGCCTCATTTCTCTCTGCTCCATGGCAACTTTACCCCTTCATGGCCAGAGGAAGCCCTTGCACAGTCCAAGAAATAATTAGACAACAACTAAGCAAATACATAAACCTCCCACCTTTGGTTCACCTCCTCCTAAGCACAGCGGCCGGGCCTGGGACTCTGTCCACCACAGAAACCACAGGAGGGTACATGCAATGTGGGTGCCTACATGAGAGACTTCCTCAGGATACAGGCAGCCCACTCGGAAGAATAGGGTAGGGAGAGGCAGCCCTGGAAGATGCCCCCATGATTTGGGGCAGAACCTCAGGCCCTGTCTGGGATGTCTGGCAGGTAAGGAAGCTCATGGACCTCGGTTGATGGAGGAGATGTGACCACCCTTTTCTTCAGACACTTTTGAAACTCAGCAGTGGTAAAGGGCTCAGCTAGAGTCCCTGGAGCTACCTCAGGACAAGCAGGAAGGCCCTGGGAAGAAGGTCCAGCCCAGAACTGGTTCAGACACCTGTTGCGGTTCTCCTGACACCGGGTGTCTCAGGGCAGAGCAGACAAGGCAGTCAATCACTGGCCTGGTCAGCTCCACCACCCTAGACACCCTACAGGAGCTAAGGCCCAACCCGGAGCACCCGAGCTGGGGAAGGGACATGATGGAGCACCGGCTGGGCAGCACAGCTACCCCGTAGACACTCTGGCCTTTTCCTCCCCTCGGCCAGAAGGCCGATACCTTTATAGTGGACGCGG
>SJYX01019200.1:8639-19461 GCA_006410675.1 Oreotragus oreotragus | reverse complement strand
CACAGAGTCGGACACGACTGAAGCAACTTAGTTGTAGTAGCAGCAACCTTTAGGTCAGTGTAAAGATAAGTGCTCAGTGTGTCAAGGAAGAGATATATACTATCTGGAATAATACTTTTTCTAGCAGCAAACTCTAAACTGCAAAACTGAAGCTATAACTCGTCGATCCTTACCCTCCCCCAACCCACTTTCTGAATTTGGCATTCTTTTCTTATCTGGCAAATCTTATCCTCTTGGAGCTAGTTCTTTTTTTTCCCAAATTACTCAATCAAGAAAACTCCCTTCTTTGGTGGGAGTAAGGTATGTCTAATTATCTGGTCCAGGAAAGCCATCTGCCAGTTATTAGCTGAATATTATTGAACAGTACAAGCATCCTGAGATGTCTGATGGGTGCTCACAGCCTCTCCAGCTTTCCTCCCCCATCAGGAACTTGTCTCTCTCCTTGTGATGGCTTAGTTGACAACTATTAAATTTCAGCAACATTTTCTAGACCTTTGAGTAGCTCTGCTCTGAATAAAGATTATCTAAATTTTAATCATCTTTTTTTTTTTTCACTTAAATCATGCTCTAGGAAATGTAGTTTATAATTTTATTTTTTGAAAACTGGTGGTTTATAATAAGGCACTGCTAAAAAAATATCTGGATGGTTTAAATATTTTTTTTTTCCACTGAGGAACAAAAGAGAATATATTTTTAAATGTAAATGTTAATCAGAGTGATAGACTCACAGGGTGGATACAACCTCTGAAATAGTTCAACCACCTACTTATTATAAGAGATGAAATAGGACATTGTTATCAATTAGGATAATGATCAGCTGTGAATAAGAAGATTCAAAATAAATTAATACTTCCATAGAAATCACCTAGGGATCTTGCTAAACTGTAGATTCAGATATAGTAAGTATAAGTGGGGTCTGGAAATCTGTAATTCTGACAAATTCCCAAGGGGTGCTAATGAGATAGTGGTCACGGACCACACTTCTAGTAGCAAGAATATTAAAAGATACATATTTCTTCTGTAAAATCTAGAGGTGGAACATGCAGGTTTGATAAAGCAGCTCCATACTTCATTCAAGGCCCCACTTTTACCTTCCTCCATCTTTAGGGCGTGGCCTTTATTCTTCCGGTCAATGAGGCAGTTTCAGCTGTCACTTTCATGTTTCCAGCAGCAAGAGGGAAGAAGTAGGACAGTAGCAAAGCCCAGGAGACATCCAGTATGCCAGTGTTTCTCAAGGCAACTTTCTGAAATCTCCCACATGACGATTTCACACATATTCCATTGGCCAGAACTTAGTCCGCTGACTCTGTCCAGGTGAGAGTGAGGCTGGAAAATGTAGCCTTTATTCTGAATGGCTGTATATGAAAGTGGAAATCCCCAAACGCTAAAAAAAAAGAAGGGTGCAGGGACATGGTAAATGAGGCACGTTGAACAGTTTCTACCACAGACCTGGAGAGAAGAATCATTTTCCACAGGTCACGTCGAGAATGGCAGTCTACATATGAATTGCAACTGGTACATGCATAGAGCTTTATAGATTCTATAGTACTTTTTATCCCTGCCTCACTCTGTTTTTCTTAAGTACTCAGTACTATTATAATCTTCATGTTTTGAATGTGGAAACTGAGGTTCGCTATAGTTGAATGACTTACCCTGCCTATCTTTTTTAAAATTTCATACTTCTGACTCTCCTCTCCCCCACTCCCATTCTTGATCACTCTTATGAGATTCAGTGTTTTTCTTTGTTTCATTGACTTATTACCTTCCAATGTACTCTGTGCTTTCTTACCATTTTTATTGTCAGTCTCCCTATGTGAGAAGGTGTACTCTGTGAGACCTTTATTTCATTCACCAATGAATTCTAAGTACCTGCTTCAGTACTTGGCTTAGGTGGCGCTAGTGACAAAGAAGCTACTCGCCAATGCAGGAAACAAGAGACTCCGGTTCCATCCCTGGGTCGGGAAGATTCCCTGAAGGAGGGCATAACAATCTACTCCAGCACTCTTGCCTGGAGAATCTGGAGCCTGCCGGGCTACAGTACATACAGTCACAGAGTCAGGCATGACTGAAGTGTGACACGCACAGACGAGACGGGTTGCTCAGTAGTTATTTTTAATTGAATTAATACGATCAGTGGGTATTAAAGCCTGCTTCTGAATCATGTTTGTTAACCCCAATGTTAATGCTCTGTGCATGTCTTTTCTCTCAGGGCTCCTGCTAAGGGCTTTGTGTCTGACACTTCTCTATCTTACCTCAGAGACTTGCCCACACTTAATTTGTTCATTTACTTCTTGTCTTCATGTCACTCATTCAGTGTCGCTTCCCAGCCTAACCAGCTTGCTCACACCTTAGATTCTCTCTGGATCACAGTACCAGGGTAATATTTCATGAGGAGGCAAGTATACTACTAGAAAAACAAAACTATTCAAAATTACCAAGATGGTTGTAAAACCAGCCTTCCATTAGACGGAGTCTCTGCCCTCAGACATAGGACTACTAGAACGGGCTGATAGGAGTTTTTAAGGTGATTTCATCTATATCACATTCTAAGATGGGATGTTAAAAGGGCCTGGTTCTCATCTAAACTCAATCTCAGGATTGTTATTTCTACCTGCACCATGTATATACTATACTATACTATACTTTACTATACAATACTACAGTATACCATACTATACTATACTACACTACACTATATGATACTATACTTCACTACACTACTATACTATACTAATATAATGACTACTGTCCTGCATCAGTTCAGTTCAGTTCAGTTCAGTTCAGTCGCTCAGTCGTGTCCGACTCTTTGTGACCCCATGAATCGCAGCACGCCAGGCCTCCCTGTCCATCACCAACTCCCGGAGTTCACTCAAACTCATGTCCATCGAGTCCGTGATGCCATCCAGCCATCTCATCCTCTGTCATCCCCTTCTCCTCCTGCCCCCAATCCCTCCCAGCATCAGAGTCTTTTCCAGTGAGTCAACTCTTCACATGAGGAGGCCACAGTACTGGAGTTTCAGCTTTAGCATCATTCCTTCCAAAGAAATCCCAGGGCTGATCCCTTCAGAATGGACTGGTTGGATCTCCTTGCAGTCCAAGGGACTCTCAAGAGTTCTGCTTAGAAGCCTGTTTTAACAGTTGGTTCATTCATTCTACCAAGTATTTTCTTTTAATTAATTTTGTGTCTATGTCTTTCTCTTTCCAAGATTATTAGCCTCTTGCTGGACAAAGACCCACTCAGATTTATCATGCAGATCCAGCTAATATGTACTGAGCTCTTTACATATCTCTAGACCTCAGCTTTCCATACCGCACTATACAATAGGCATATGACACATGAATCTGAGGGGGAAGCATTTTGTCCCAGGTTGTAAGTGAGGGACACAGGGCAAATAATTACATATAGACATTAATTCCACCTTAGTTCTTCCAATATTTAAAACTTCCCCCCACCTTTTTTTTTCCTCCTGTACTTGAGCTTCTTGATTTTTTAAATTTACATTCTCTTTACTGTAGCACCCAACACAGCAGGCTTCCAGTAAATATTTAATAAATACAAATATATGAGTAGCTTTCCTGTGGGAAATATCTTGCTTTGTATGTGTGAACATAGCTTTGGAACAAGCCTCCCAGAGCTATGTTCAGGCAGCTTTTATTTGTGCTACCGCTCAGGCAAAAGTAAGTCAATTAATCTTTCTTTCGTTTCCTGGCATGTAATGTGGGAATGGGCATGAAAGCCCAAGAGGGTGTTGTGAGATTAATTAGTTAAAATGTATACCCTGCTATATAAATGCTAATTGCTGTCAGGAGCGTGGGTTGATTTTCCAGTGACTTGGCTTTGCACATTCCCATTAGTCCTCTGTGCCACCAAGCCCCAGCTTTAAGAAATCCTTTGACTGAGGGAAATGATGACTTTATAGTCCTCCCATGTTGAGGGGCCAACTTAAAGAGGACTTCCACTATGGAGTACACTGGATGAGAAGGGACATTTTAAACAAAAAAGTAATTCTCTGTGTCAGTAATTTGTTAAATTCCCTTTGCTGTTATTAGAGGTACATCTATTTGCATAACAGCCATTTCCCCAGTATCTTCTTTGCCTGGTGCCTGCAGTGAATCATATAATTAATTTAGTATTGCATGACACTCCAGCCCATTGTCATAGATTTTATTTTTATTTGTTCATTGAATAATTTAAAAATCTCTGACAAAGTTCCCTCAGGTTCCTGGCTAGGGAAAGTTAAAGAACTCACAGAACTAATTTCAAATGGGTAAATGCCCCAAAGAAAAAACTCAATACTAATATCAGTTTTACTAATGCTTACAGATAAGAATATGTGTGTTTTTTGGTCCCTATTGTAAAGGAGTCTGATTCACTCTATAGATATACTCATTTGACCCATGAAATATTCTGTAAGAGAGATACATTGCAGGTATAATATCTTTTCCCTTGACACTGTATTGCATTTAATTTGGTTGAAAAGATATTCAGTGAATAAAACAAATTTTTGTTAACCTGTATTTAAAGTTTAGTATGTAAGGGCCTTTAACATGTTGTTTTAAAAATAAGTCTGTTTGCTTTTGATTTATTATTATATTATGAAAGAAAAATTCTGACTTCCTTTATTAGTCAGTAAATTTATTAGTCAGTTTGCTATAACAAATTAATGTCCTACATCTTAGTGGCTTAACTGACAGAGATTTGGTTTAACTCTTTGAAAGTGAGACGCTTTCAAAGCTTTCCTGAGAAGCTCTGCTTTGACTGATGGCAGGAATCCAGGCTCCTTCCATGTTTCATACTGCACTTTTCACAAATTCAAGGGCTCCGTGGAAAGGAAAGAGAAAGCACCAAAGATTATGCTGGGAGTTTCAAGTTGTACAGTATTTCTGGTCCCTCACTGGCTAGAACCAAGTCACATGGTCCCAACCCAATTGTCGAGGATGTGCAGGTTTCATACGGACCAAGAAGAGAAAACAGACTTAATGAAGATTTACCCAGTCTCTGCCACAGTGTGCCCCAGTGAACACCAAAATTCCATTTCAAACTTTGTTCTCTATTTGTCTGCCTGAGTACATGCTTCTGGTTTTGATGTCTCCTTTTCCATTTCCCTTTAACAATTAGCATTCTCTTTTTTTTTTTTTTAATATCCACCTGTCACTTATCATCTGTCTTTCTATTAATTATTGTTCAGGGTCATAAAGACTTCTTAGGGCTGGGACTTCTGCAGCAGTCCAGTGGTTAAGACTTTGCCTTCCAATGCACTGGGTGTGGGTTGGGTCCCTGGTGTGGGGGCTAAGATCCCACATGCCTCACAGCCAAAAAATCCAAAACATAAAACAGAAGCAATATTGTAACAAGTTCAATAAAGGCTTTTAAAATGGTCCACATTAAAACAAAACAAAGCAAAAATCCCTAGCCAAAATAACAATTTAAAAAAGGATATGGGATCAATTTAAATTATGTGGGATCTTAGTTCTCTGACCAGGGATTGAACCTGCAACCCCTGCAATGGAAATAGGGAGTCTTAACCATTGGACCACCAGAGAAATCCCTAATTAGTATCTTTTGGTAACTATTTTTATACTTTTCAATTGCCCTTTAGCATAATTGTTCACTGTGATAATCTAATCAGATGATCCATTAGTTACAGTTTTTTTCCTTTATTGGGGATCTCCATTTTTCTTCTATCTATACTGATTTACCACCAAACCCTAATGTATAGCTGCTTTCCTAGGATGTTCTGCGTTGTTATCCTGGGAATCCCTTCCCCTCTCCCTTTAGTTGGATCCCCCTACTCCTTGATCTCTTTTTCCTCTGTTGTTTTCTCTCTCTCTCTCTCTCTTTTTTTTTTTTTGGACACACATTCCCCAGAAGCTTCTTGAAAAATAGTATAGGAATAAAAATTACTGAGTCTTTATGTGTCTGAAATGTCACTTTCACATGTAATTTTTTAGTTGGGTTTAAGATTCAAGATTGATAAAACATTTCCGTAAGATGCATTATTGAGTCATTATCTTCTAGTTTCTAGTCTTGTTTTTGAGAGTTGGAAAGCCATTCTGATTCCTAGTCTTCCTAGTATGAGACTATTTTTTTTTTCTCTTTCTTACTTGCCAGTAGTTTATATAATCTTTTCTTTTTTCAGTTTAAAAAAATTTTTTTTGTGGTGCAAGTCTGTTTTCATCCACAGTGCGGGAGCAATTGACAGCTCTTTTTAATTTAGAAGGTTATGTACTTTAGTTCTGATATTTGTTTTTGCTTTGAATTATTTAATTGAGAGTTTTCTCTCTCTCTCTCTCTTTTGGGGATTCTATTAAGGAGATCTTGAGAATCCTAGATAGTCTTCTAACTTTCTTGTCTATTTTTAATTTATTTTTCTTTGTATTCTAGTCTAGAAAATTCTCAATTTCAACTTCTAAATAAACCATTTATTAAAATTTACCTTTCTTCAATCATGTTTTTAATTTTAATGAGCTTTTTGTTTTTCTCTGAATATTCCTCTGTTGTATCATCCTGTTCTCGCTTGATGAATGTAAAAGTTTCCTTATCTCTCTGAGGATGTTAATGATAGTTTTGTTTTCAAAGATTTCTTTTACTTGAATAATTTTGGTTTTATCGGTTTTTTTTTTTACAATGTTTCTTTGGATGTTGCTGTTAGTAGTAGAGATTTTTTTCAGATGTCTCCTAGGGCAGTTCTTATTTAAGAAGTAGTAATTAGGAAGATGATTAGAAATTCTAAGTGTTGTTTGGGGGCTTGTTAATCTTGAGCTTTTAATGTTAAATGATATGGCTGTACAAGTTGTTTAAAAAAATTCTCTCTTAGTAAGATTGTTAGATCTTTCCTCTGAAAGTAGTCAGGTTTCCTAGAGAAGATTCATTCATTCTCTCACCTGGAGTGTAAAGTCTGTTTACACTCTCCTGGCTGTTCCACTCCTTGAAGCTCAGTGAGAAAGGTTACTGAGTGCTAGGAGGGTGGGCTTGAAACAAAAAATGGCACTTTTTGATATAGCCTTCATCCACTTCTCCTTATTTTACTATTTCATATATGTGCTTATTTTTAAGGTATGTGGTTGCATTTGCCAGGATAATATAGACGATTCATATTGGTGATAAGCAATCCTAATTCTCTGTGGCTTAAAATATTAAAACTTTGCCATATGCCAGCTATATCAAGGGAAATAAGCTAAAGGAGTCTCAATGTCTATGTTTTCATATTTGCTAAGAAAAGGAAGCATAGTGAAACATACTCTGGCTCTTAAAACACTCAGCACAGGTACACTTGGTACATCATTTTGGCCAAAGTGAGTCACATGGCATCCTCTTATTTCAGAAGGACACAAAAGTATAATCTTACAATATGCTTAGGAAGAGAGTCCAGAAATATTGGGTGTTAAGGAAGTAGTGATTACTTATCTTGATACTGACAATTTCTCCTCCTGATGTTTTTTGCATTCTACTTTGCAGATTGGTTTGTATTGAGGACTTTTCATTTAAATGGGCCAAACTGGTCACCATTTTGTCTGTTATGGTATTACTATTGTCTTTTCTCTTATTATTGCTATTACTTGGGATAATGTCTTGAAAAATTTGTTTTAGTGAAGTTTCATTAAGGGATGAAATTAGATGCATGTTTTCAATCTGACTTACTTATCTGAAAAAAAAAAGAAAAAAAAAACTGTGGTTAAAATTTCCTATAAACTAAATGACCTAATTCTACAACTTTTCAGTGTGGGTGAAAATATATTTAAAGAATGTTATGATATATGTTTAATTAAAATATTTTAATATCAATTTGTCTTTTTTTTTTTAGAGCTTCCATTTTACTTTATTTTACTTTACAGTACTCTATTGGTTTTGGCATACATTGACATGAATCTGCCACGGGTGTACACGAACTCCCAAACATGAACCCTCCTCCCACCTCCCACCCCACATCATCCCTCCGGATCATTCCCATACACCTGTCTCTTATACACATCTAGATGTGTATAAGAGACAGAGCAATAGCCTTATGTGTTATTTACAATGAAGCAACTAAATAAGCTTATTTAATTTTCTCTTTTTATCTTGCCTCAAAACTGCCTTTACAGCATTTACATTTAAATGTCTTATCTAGGAATGAATTTATATTAACCATAATAATTTTTAGGTCTTTACAGCTTTAGGTCTCTATAAAATTTCTTCAGTAAAAATGCACACATGAAAGAATATGCCATCACAAGCAAAACATTCCATTGCCTGAAGTAAGACTTTTCTCAATTGGTAAGTAATTATATAATAACTACTTTTTGTACTGTATGAATTTCATCCATACTACAGAGCTTTAATTTTCAAATACAGAAGACTGTATTTTTCCTACATCTATTACCTATAGATGGAAATAAAATTAAGAAAAAAGATTGGAATTTGACATGTTAAAGAGTAGATACCTTTCTTTAGGTATATATAAATATTTTTTTACCAGAAGACTCTAACTGGGTCTCTAATTAATCATTTATAAATATTTTTTCTGGTCCATCTACAAAGTGATTTGTCAATATCCAGCAATATTTTACACTGTATTTTGTTTTTACTGGTATTGTATGATCTGTTCAAAAGCAAGAAACAAATACATTTATGATGCATTTTACAGTCTGAAATTGCTTGAAGAAGAGACAGTAATACTTTTTAAATGACTGAGTGCTTTCTAATACTGCAGACTAGAAATACTTTTCCACCCTAGGCTCCCCTCAGATCATCAAATACTAACAACTTTCATTCCTGTGGCCCAACTGTGCGTCAATTCATCAATGCATTAATGACTGGTGTTTTTTTTTTTAATGTTCTTTTGCGGTCAGCCTAGGCTGGAGAAGAATATTTTACTAAACCTCTGCCTTTGAAAGTCGTCAGACACTGCTAGAGAACATAGACCTGGGCGTTAGGACATTTGATTCACATCAGCAAGCCACTTGGGATGAATTTTCAGCAAGTTAGGACCTTGGCGTATGGGTCAATGCCATTATGTTTCACTTTCTGTAGATGAAAAATAACTTGCTTTTATTTTTAAAATGGTGTTTTAAGATCTAATTAAAATTTAGAATTAAATAAGAATGTTTGTGACCACCTGTGAAATTCAGATTTAGTTGTAGAAACTTGAGAATGATATGAAGAAAAGTGAACCAACTGAACATTTCAATTTCTGTGAGAAACAGTGTGATGTGAAAAACCAGGAGCTTTAGAGACAGACAGGAAGTGTCTAACCTTGAATATTTAGCAGCTTGAATAAGCCACGTATTATCATTACTATATTACTATCACCACTAGGACAGCTATACTTCAAATAACTTGGCAATCACAGAGATTTTTTTAAAAACTTTTTTTATGATTCTGTGTTTCAGGATTTTTGCTTGCTTTTATCATTTTTCCAGCTGAAAACTAACCTTTTGGATTATTATAGAATTATAATTAATTTCCATAAGGATGTTGATATTTAGTAGGATGTCAAAAATTCAGTATTCTTCTACTGTTAATGGTTAGTATTGTGACACTTATGGATAGTTCTTAAATCTAAACTTATTGAATTTAGCCCACAATTAGCTGTAATAGTGGCAGACAGCAAGAATTGTTTTTTACACAATCCTAAAATTTTCTGAACTCTAAATAGCTAGAGTTTAAGATGACTTCTGATTATAATCTAGTTTCCTAAAGATTATCAAATGGAACCATATGTACATACTTGACTTCCAATATTTATTTGTTGAAAAGAATTTATTGACTCCATACATATAAGTAAAAAATACTGAAAACATTTATACCTATTTTTTTTAACAAGTATAGTTGACTTATTATATTAGTTTCAGGTGTAAAACATAGTAATTTGATATTTTTATAGATTATACTCCATACAAAATTGTTATTGACTATATTTGCTGTGCTACACATTACTTCCTTGTAACGTGTTTTATACCTAGTGGTTTTTACATCTTAATTCCCTTCACCTATTTTGTCTCTCTCACCCTTCCCTCTGGTAACCACTAGTTTGTTCTCTGTATCTATGAATATGTTCTTATTTTTGTTATAACTGTCTATTTGTTTTATTTTTTAGATTCCACATATAGGTGAAAATATACAGTATTTGTCCTACTCTGTCTGACATTTCACTTAGCATTATGCCCTCCAGATCCATTCATGTTGTTATGAACAGCAAAGTTTCATTCTTATGACTAAGATTCCATAAAACATCTTGCTGAGGCTATGGAGAAAAGGGAACCCTTATGCACTATTGCTCTGGATATAAATTGGTACAGTCATTGTGGAAAAAACATGGGGCTTCTTCAAAAAATTTGGTATCTATTTTTTTTTGCAAGAAAACATCTAATAATTTATTATAAAGTGCAATGTATTCAAGGCCACAAAATCTTTTTCTGTAGTTTTTAGTTGAAAGATATTCTAAGAGCACTCAAAGTATTCAATCTATTATTGGGCGAGGATTCGTTGCTATTGTCAGCAATGTGTATTTTTGTTTTTTTGTTTTGTTTTGTTTTGTTTTAGAGCTTCCATTTTATTTTACCTTACAGTACTCTATTGGTTTTGGCATACATTGACATGAATCTGCCACGGGTGTACATGAACTCCCAAACATGAACCCCCCTCCCACCTCCCACCCTACATCATCCCTCCGGATCATCCCCATACACCCTCCCCAAGCATCCTGCATCCTGCATTGAACATAGACTGGCGATTCATTTCTTACATGATAGTATACATATTTCAATGCTATTCTCCCAAATCATCCCACCCTCTCCCTCTCCCTCTCCCTCTCCCTCTCCCTCAGAGTCCAAAAGTCCG
>SJYX01019199.1:0-10503 GCA_006410675.1 Oreotragus oreotragus | reverse complement strand
CAGGTTGAGGGGGAGCTCGGGCTCGAACAACGTGGAGGTGACGGTGGGGTCACTCTCGCTGGGGCAGACATTTACACAGATGCCAGGCGGCCGCTCCTCTGTGGAGCTCACTCCAGGCCAGCGTTTCCTGCCACATCTCTGCTCTGGTGCTAGTGGGAAGCAAAACCTGGATCCTGAGCCCAGCGTCCTCTCTCACGCGTGCAAGTGATCGGAGTTTGCATTTTTTGGCAGGAAGGGTGGAAGTGCCTTCATCTTCCCTCCTGACCAGCTGAGGAGGGGGCATGCTGGCTCCCTTCCCCACTCCAGTACCCACAAGCGAGAGCGTGCACACCTGTCTGCTACACGCAGGTAGAGGCCAGCATGGTTTGATGGGCTCAGCCTCTGTGTTTGGGAGTCACACTGGGGCAGGGGCCGTCCCTGCAGCATAGAAGCCGGTCTCTGTCTGAGGTAGAAGCACACTTGGAGCACCGGTGTCTAAGGCTCAGTTTCCAGAAACCCGGGATGGATCCCCCGAGGAGTCACTGTCCTGTGGAGCCTGTCCCAGGTTGGCAGGCAGCCCTCTGTGAATGGTGGGGTCATGGTGGCCCCTCTCTCAGCGATTTTTGGGGGGCTGGGTCCTGTGGGAAAGAGTTTCCTTTAGATCCACGCTGTCTGGGGGCCTCTTTCTCAGAGAGGTGTTCTTGTGAACGTTTTCCCTTCATCGATAACAATATGCCAAAAACTCGACTTCGTGGCCATGACCTTCTGAGCGCCGTTGAAGATACACACCAGCTTACACATGGGCTGTGGGTCTTCTCGAATGTGTGAGAGCTAAAGTTCCCATCTGCACCTGATTCAAAAAGTATCGCCCAAACCAGTGGGTTATGGGACACACAGCAGGCCCAGCAGCTGTTTCCTTGTCACCATCACTGGGTAGATCGCTTTCTTCGTTGCTAAGTGTTAATATTTCCTCCATTTTTGTTTCAAACATCTTCCGCCCTCCGTTGGTCACTGATAATGACTTTGATAGAGCTTAATGGGTCCACATAAAGGATGAGACTATTTAATATGCTCCAGATGCAGGCAGTTGTCAGGGGAACCATGCAAGGCTGAGGGCCCTGCAACCCCACCCTCACTGCCCCCACGTGACCAGGGCCCTGGGTCCTGCTCTGATTTCCAGAATCCATTTTCACCTCATGGGGCGGGGTTGAGATGAGGCAGAGGGTCGGGAGCATTTGTGAGGGTCCACAATGATGTTGTCAAGTTTTAGTCAAACCTCCTAGCTATAAATGACACGGTGCACTGTTTGTCATCAGGCTGAATGGTCCATTTGGGTCCAAATTATAGTCATAGAACTGAGACATAGGGTGAGTGATTACAGACGAGAAGAATGAAATCAAAGAGCAGACCTGATTACTCTGTGTCACTAACATCACACAACTGCAGCCATCTTTAACTTCCAGATTCACTTTTCCTTAATAAATGATAAATCATCTTGTATTTGGAATTTGTTTCTGAGACAGGGATGGTGTGGAAGGACCCCACATCTCAGATGTACGCAATCTTTGTTTAACTGACTCTCATACTGCAGTGTTATGAAGCTTAACTTTGTTCGGAGTCATAAAAATGCCAGTTTGAAAATTGATGGGTCTTAAAATCATATTTTAAGGCACATTTGAATCCTGATGCGTTTTTAAGCCATTTTTTCTAGTTATCAGGTCTATGAGTGCACAGAGAACCTGGCAGGCTGGTGACCCTGCACCATTTAAAACTAGAGTCAAAACTTATCATCTTCATTGTTCCTAATTTGCCACTAGAATTGGAGATGAGAGAAAGGAACATGTACTCATGGCTTTCAGACGCTGTGATCCCCTGTGCCATTTCCCCCTCTTTGACCCCTGCGGTTTGCTCGTGGCTTCTCTCCTCACCGGGTGTTTAATCCTCTGAGGGCCCCATTCTCTTGGGCTGCCCCGAACCTCCAGGAACAGAGGAAGGTGTTGGCTCTGATCAGACCGATTGGCAGAAAGACCAACCCTGGCTTGTCCTGCTCGGACTCCACAATCAGAGAAAAGGCTGGAGGAGAGACACTGGGGGCCTTTTAGGCATAAGTTAGGAGTGTAGAGACTCGGGGGTGGGCCCTCACACTCCCTGCAGAGCCAGGCCAGCCTGGGGGCTGAGCTCAGAAGCCCCTCTCAGGCTGGAATAAGGTGTTTTTGCAGGCCTTATCAGAAACTTAGCGTTGAAGAAACAGGCTTTAAGGATAAGGATTTCTCGAGCACCCCTTTTATTCAATTTTATTTCAAATAAATCAGAGTGCTTTGGAGTTCCTTGGGTGGTTGGGCGGATAGGCAAGGCGATTATGACTCTGGTGGGTGGAGTACAACGGCCCCTTCAAAGCCACAGGAAAGGAAACCCAGGCAGTAAATTAGCCGCAGGCTCAAAGCCCCACTCAGCCAGCCATTCACACCATCACCCCCCCACACACACATCACGTGCCCTCGCTGCTCCTTTCTCTGCCCTGCATGTAATCCCTGGAAAAAATAGAAGCCTTTTTGTGTGCCGGGGCTGGGATGGGGGTGGGGACTGGCCGAGCAAATACCCCTCCACCCCCTCCACCCCCACCCAGCATGGATGTGAAGCTGTCCAAGTTGCTAGGGAGCTTTTTCAGCCTCTGCGGAAATTCAGGAACTCCTGGAAGGGGGCTTGCCCTCCAGTGATGGGGAGTCTGAGTGGACAGTGGAGCCAGGTGGCTGAGGATTACCCAGCCAGTTACAAAAGGCATCAGGACCTTTGAGTCTGACAATCAAATTTATGCATTCAGTGACCCCACCACCAAGGAGGGCGCCATGCCACATGAAGGAACCTATTTTTTTTTCACAATGGCAAATCTCTCTTAGTGTGGAAATGTTGCTGTGAAGCTTCTGATGTTTTACTAGCCTTTTCAGAACCCTGGCTGCATAATTACACTTCTCAGGAGCCTGTGAGTGTCGGTCGTATCATCAGGGGGTTGTGGACACTGCAGTCCATCCACCCTTGGCCTGGGATGCCAGGAGAGGTGGGGCAGGGTCATCTCAGAAGGAGGAAGGATGTGGGTGGGCCACAGGGGACCACCCATCCTCCCCAGACACACTGGCTCGCTCGAGAGATGTGTGGACATTCAGTTTATTCATCCGTCCTCTTCTGTCCTGTTTTGTTTCTTGTATCTCAAGGTGCTTATCCCCTGGGGAAGACAACCCATCAGAGTACAGCCTGAAGAACAGTAAACTATTTTAATATATCTACTAGATGTGCAAATTCTTGCTGGGTGCTTGGCTAGGATTTAGGCCTTCCTGCGCCCTCTGTTCTTCCCAGGAGATGTGGGTCCAATCCCTGGGTCAGGAGATGCCCTGGAGGAGGAAATGGCTACCCACTCCAGTATTCTTGCCTGAGAAATCCCATGGATGAAGAAGCCTGGCGGGCTACAGTCCATGGGATCTCAGAGTTGGATATGACTGGGCAACTGAGCGCACATGCACTTGCCCTTCTGTGTGCATGGATGAACATGGTTTTGCATGTTAGGAAGACGTTAAATCTTACCAACATTCACCCAAGGGAGACAGCGACAGTGAGCCTTGTCCTAGAGCTGACCTGCTTGATGTTGTGCCTTTAAGCGACCAGGATACAAGGCTGCACCCCTCTGCACCCGTGCGGACCAGACGGCTCCAGGACCATCACCGGGTGTGACTGAGTTTCAGCCACATGGAGAGAAACTTGTGGGTCTTTAGAAGTTAGGTTTTAAAGTCCGAGGAGTAGCTGCTCCTGCTTTGTGAACAGCAGGGCGAGGTGGACCCGGGTACCCCACTGACCCCTGAGATGCGCCCCCAGGGAACAGACTTTGTTCTCAGATGATGTCTCCGAGCTCCCGCCCCAGGAATTGCTGTGGACGTGTCCCCAGAGTCAGTACCTTTGCTCTGCTGTCCCTCGGTGGCCTGGAAGACCCACTGAAGGTTGGTGTCGTGACAAAGAGCAGGAGGCTCAGGCTGCATGCTCAGGTGGAGCTGTGTCTGCCTGAGACCCTTCCTGCCGCACCCGAGGGTCTGAGGGGCCCCGAGGGGTGAGAAGGGCACAGGACAGGCAGCCACTCAGGACACCTGAGACTGGGGAGGTGACACAGGATGCAGGTCCTTCCCCTCAGCTGTCTCCAGCTGCTCTACGCTGAAATCCAATGTCATCCTGGGAGGCTGACTCCAGTTTTCATCAAAGGACCGAGAGCTTGGTGGTCTGAGTGACTTCCCCCATGATGGAGGTCCCTGGGCTGGGAACCCAGAGTCTCGCTTCAGTTCTCTGGGCCTTGTAGCTGAAATCATGAACTAGACAGATGGGTGAGCATTGGTTTCTCAAATCAGAGATCCCTGTGATTAAACAATTCCAAGAAATCGGCCCTAAGAAATGGGCCATTTTTGTTCAAATAAAAGGAAAAAGAGATGATAATAAATTTATCTAACTCATTATGCCAAGAGCATTTTCAGCCTAAAAAGAACTTTTATCAGAAAAGCAAATTCTTGATCAACCCCTTCCCCTAGTCCCCTCCCTCCCTCAACCAGACCCCAATTTTGGATTCAAATCTCTAGATTTTCATATCCTATTCATCCTTACATAGACGATATTGGCATCTTCTGTCCTCACAGATGTACAAAGCCTGCATAGTAAGAAATGGCACAGGCATCCTTTAGTATATATAGGACTTTAAACCTAAGTATAAATTGATTTTCGATTGGCTGTTGCTCTGAGTGATTTCAGCCTTGTGTCCCCTTCTCAGCAGGAGTAGCTCAAGCCAAGAAGGGGCCCTAACACCTCCCATGGGCAGGGCATGGGGGGGGGAGGTGGTCCCACTCTTGCCTGATGCCCACAGATCCATCCATGGCGACACCCATCTCCACTCGGCCGCCCCCTCTCAACACCAAGAGACAGATGGTGAGCAGCCCGTGTTTTGCCAGGAGAGCCTCTCAGAACTCTCAAGGGTGAGGGCTCCCTGGGTGGAGGAGTCTGTGAGAAGCTGGCCTTCAATCTCCAAATAATGAATAGGCTCTAATGCGATTCTAGAAAACCATTCAACCAGGAAAAGTTGGCGCAGATGCGTGGAGCAGTTCCCGTCTCATTTACATCTCATCTTCCAATTGCATTTTCTTAGGAGCCCAGAGATCCCAGTGGCTCTCCCAGTAACTGATTAAAAACTAGTCAGATACTCTGCCCCAAACAGACACTAGTCTTCCTGTGCTTTATACTTATCTTCAGGGCCATGATATAAAATTATCAGATGAAAACAAAACCAGGGACATGGCTATTGCATCACCACGAACTTCTTACCTCTTAGTAAGTACACTGAAAATAGTGGCCTACCCTTATATTAGTTAAAAGAATGCAGTAGATTCTACAAATACATCACTTGGTCCTCATATAACCCTACCAACCAGATGATAAAATAATCCCAAAGTTGTTACTGAGTTTTCAAAGTTTCCATAGCAACAAGCGCCTCTTATCTGAGTCACACAACCGTTGCTGTGGTGCATGCTCTAGGGTTTCCCTGGTGGCTCCGTGGTAGAGAATCTGCCTGCAACGCAGGTGAAGTGGGTTCGATCCCCAGGTCAGGAAGATTCCCTGGCGACGGGAATGGTAGGTAATCCACTCCAGTAGGTACAAATTTTTAATCTAGACAGGATCCAGACTCAACACTTTTCTTGCACATACTTTATTCTTTGTAAGCACAGAGCTTTTTTGTATAGAGTACATGGTTTTATTAATATTTAGAGCAATCAAAGGTGGATTTATGACCATTTTTATGTAAGAATCTAAAAAGCCATCTTCTCAGTTCTTAGCATCACTGAGATTGTCCTCCCAGTGGACCTGGCACCTTTCACCTGCAGGGCACAAGTTCTCACTGGCCTTTATTCTAAAGATATTCTTTCTTCTTTTCTTATTTAAAACAGAAGTATGTACATGCATCCAAATGCTCCCTATAAAAGACAAGGAAGTTAGTATTTAGTTTTTCTTTCTGGGTTTTATTTTAAATGAAATATGTAGAAGATGACAAACTTGCCTCAAACCCTGACCCTCAAGTAAAATTCACTTGCCCCTCCTCAGAGAACCACCATCGCAGACTCAGTGAGTGGCCCTCCAGTTTATATATTTTACATTTTCAGATGGCATGTGGTAAAGAGTCTGCCTGCCAGTGCAGGAGATGCAAAAGGCTTGGGTTTGATTCCTGGGTTGGGATGATCCCCTGCAGTGGGAAATGACAATGCTCCCTAGTATTCTTGCCTGGGAAATCCCATAGACAAGAGGAACGTGGTGGACTATAGTCCACAGGGCTGCAAAGAGTCAGACACAACTGAGCACACTCACACATAACAAATTTGTCATTTGCCTCTTCCTTCTTTCTTTGTACTTCTTTTATGCCTTTGCTAAGACTGTATATTTTCCATTTGTTTAAAACATGTTCAAAATTGCCTGTGGAAGCATTTATGTGATGGGTGCTGTGAGATCTTTGTTAGATCATTTCAACCTCTGTGTCACCTCAGGGCTAGCCTGCATTAAATTGTCTTTTCTCATTCAAGTTGAGATTTCCCTCGTTCATGGCATGATGAGCAGTTTTCAATTATGTCCTGGATATTTGGGTATTATGTTGGAAGATTCTGGATCTATTTAAGTCTTTTATTATAGCAAGTGTGTGTGAGTGTGTGTGTGTGTAATGCTATTGTTGTCATTCCGTTTATTTCTATGTATGTCATAAGCCCTACATTGTTAATATTTTTCCTTTGAGTATTCAATGATCTTTCAAAGATATTAAAAGTAAGAAAAGTGCCTATTATATGGAACATTATTTTTATTATTTCCATCATCCTGCTTTTCTTTGTGTTCAACCACATTTCCATCTGCTAGCCTGTTCTTTCTTCCTGAAAAACTTTCTTCAATATTTCTTGGCAGTGAATTCTTTCAGCTTTTGTTAAAAAGTCTTTGTTCTGTCTTCATTTCTGTAAGATATTTTCACTGGACACAGAACGTTGAGTTTATTGATTTTTTTCTTCCAGTACTCTAAAGACATCTCTTGATTTTCCTCAGGCTTGATAAATTTCTGATGAGCAATTGGCCATACTTTTTTTCCCTCTATGTAAGTTTTCTTTTGCTGCTGCCTTCAAGATTTTTCTCTTTTATCTTTGGTCCCCAGGGGTTTGATTATGATGTATCTAGGTTGGTTTGTTTTTCTGATTTCCATTTTCCTGAGCTTCTTGCGTCTGTAGTTTGTTGATTCTCTAATTTAAAACAAATTCCCTCACATATTTCCTTTGCCCATCCTCTTTCCCTGTCCTCTCCAATCACATGGATTCCAAATTGTCCTACGGCTCTTGCGTGTTTTGCTTTGTTGATTTGGTCTCTTTGTTCTTTGAGTTTCAGTTGGTTTAATTTCTACTGACCTATTTGTGTTCACTAATTTTTTTTTTTCCCTGATGTGGCCAGTTTGCTGATAAGTTCATTGAAGGAGTTCTTCTCTGATAGTATGTTCTTTTTTTTTTCTTTTATTGGCATTGCCATTTGATTCTTTTCATAGTTTCTATCTCTCTGCCAAAATTCTCCATCTGTTCATGCATGTTGCCCATCTGTTGCACTGGATTCTTTAACACATTTGATGTCTTCATTTAAATATTTTACGTATTTAGCATCTCATTGATAGTTCCAATATTGAGGTCATTTCTAGATCAAGATCTGTTAACTGTTTATTAGGATTGCTACAGCTGAACCTGGTACTGTAGGTGGTAGTCATTAGAAAGAGAGAGAGAAAGAAAAGCAGTGTAATAGTTAAAAGGGGAGAGATAAATGTATCATTATTTTCAGACACTGTGATCATAGAAAATCCAAAATATCCAACAGAAGCAATGAGAGTTTACCAAAAATCAAATTTTAAAACTCAACAGCACTCTTTGAGCTAAAAACAGAAAAAAAAAAAAACTAATAAGCTGCCACTCACAATTGTAACAATATCTGTGCAGCATCAGACTCTAACAAATTTTGAATAAAATCTCCTTAGAAAATGTCACAATTTAATTAATTTTTGTAAAACAGACTTTAAGTAAATGGAGAATTAATCATGTTCTTGGATAGAATGACAAATTTTTGACAAATTAATTCTCCCAACACTGTTCTATAATTTTAAAGCAACCTCAATCAAATGTCAGAGATGTATTTTAATGTATTTGGTGAATTGGCTCTGAAATATATGTGGCATAATATTCTAATGTCTAATTAATTGTCTATGAAAAGTTAAGTCAAGTTTGAAAAAAAAGAGTGGAACTATGTTCCATGAGCTATTAAGATATGCTACACAGGCACATTTTAAAAACTGGATGTCACTCATCAAAGAACATAAATAGGCCAACAGAATGGCATAGAGAACTCAGACACAGATCCTTGTATTTGGGGAACTTAATATATGACAAAGTAGCAGAACAGGTCATGGGAGAAAAGATGATTAAGTAGCCCAATTAACGGTCGTCTGCTGCTGCTGCTGCTAAGTCGCTTCAGTCATGTCTGACTCTGTGCGACCCCATAGACGGCAGCCCATCAGGCTCCACCGTCCCTGGAATTCTCCAGGCAAGAACACTGGAGTGGGTTGCCATTTCCTTCTCCAATTAACGGTCTACTGGTGACCATCTCTCTAAGAGAAGAAAGGCCTGCTTTATGGAATTTGCTGGTCTCCATTGTATAAACACCCAATCACAGCCAACCTCAGACCCTCCAGCACTCAGCAGACATGCCTGCTTGGAACTACCCCTGCCCAGGGCACAGTGTGCAGCCTTGGGATCCACCATGACCACAGACTCGTGTCTCCCAAATTCAAATGCTGGAACTCTGACCCCATGGGATGGTTTTTTGGAGGTAATTAAAAGTGATTAAGAGGTAATTACCTTTGGGAAGTAGTTAGATTTTGGTGAGTGGAAGTCTCATGACGGGACTGGTGACCTTGAGAAAACAGGGGAGCTTTCCCCTCCTGTCTGTGATACGCAATCTGCTGGCACCTTGATCTTGAACTCCCAGCCTTCAAAACCCTGAGAAATAATTGGTTGTTATTTAAGCTGCCCAGCCTGTGATTTTTCTTACAGCAGCCAAAGCAGAATCCATCCCCCTTAGAGAAACATGGGTTTTCCCAGGTGGTGCTAGTGGTAAAGAACCTGCTTGCCAATACAAGAGATGTAAGAGACCCGGGTTTGATCCCTAGGTTGGGAAGATCCCCTGGAGAAGGGAATGTCAACACACTCTAGTATTCTTGCCTGGAGAATTCCATGGACAGAGGAGCCTGGCAGGCTACAATCCATGGGGTCTCAAAGAGTTGGATGCAACTGAAGCAACTTAGCACGAACACACACAAGAGAAATGTGGTGGGGGGTGGGGGCAGGTGCTACAGGTCTCATCAAGCAGCTAGAAGAGAGAGCAGACCCTCCGTGCGACAAGGAAGGCAGACCAAGAACATGGACCACCACCCACATGTAGAGCAATGTGTAGGAACAGCCCCCCAGTGAATGATGAATCCGTATCCCTTCCCAGCAGCTGGCAACCCTCAGGTCTGAGAAGCAGAGGCAGAGGAAAATTGGTAATCTGTTGAGGTTCCACTTGAGTTTGGGGAATCTTCTGAAGAAACAAGATACAAGACGGTGAGTTTCGACTTACTCAGGTCTTCCTTATTCCCCAACAAGGGCTTACTCTGGGTCTGCTTAGAAGCTGTGTGACCCGGAGTGATCATTTAACCTCTCTGAGACTCAAGTCTCCAGCTGGAAAATGAAGGGACCATACTCACCCTCAGCAATGCGTGTTTCTGAAGTCGACATCCAACCTCACCTGGAATCGTGGTGAGATGCCATTTAACGTGGAAAGGATGAGAAGTCGACTGTAGGAAAGAGATGAGATGATAAACGGTAGTCTGAGGGGCACGGCGCATGGAGACAAATGCTGCAACTTAAGCCTGGCCGAGAACATGCACCAGGAAGACAGATACACGTGGCCTGTGTCAGACTCTCAGGGAGACACACCCAGAGATGTAACGCATGTGGGGGACACAGGCAAGGGTGAGCCCTGCCCCCACCCCGGCCAGAAGCGTCCCGCTGCCCAGAGAGAAGGTGCCTGTCTGACTTTGAGGTTTGCAGAGAGCCACAGGTCCAGAAGCATGGACAGGATGCCCTCCAGGGAGGAGCCACTGAGAGCATCTCACAGAGGAAACACTCAACATGGGATCTGAGAGGATGGACAAAGGGCCCTGCGAAGCCTTCTGCTCATCCAGCTGGACTTCATCAGCCAGACTTCCCATGTGGAGAAGTCTTCAGACTCTAAAGCGGGTTCTGTCAAAGGCCCAAAATACTGGCAAGTCTTAATGGTGTTGCTGCTGCTGCTGCTAAGTCACTTCAGTCGTGTCTGACTCTGTGTGACCCCATAGACGGCAGCCCACCAGGCTCCCCCATCCCTGGGATTCTCCAGGCAAGAATACTGGAGTGGGTTGCC
>SJYX01019198.1:120178-178838 GCA_006410675.1 Oreotragus oreotragus | reverse complement strand
AAAAAAATTGGGAAAGATTAAAAATAATTAAGAGCATCCTAATTTAATTTAGGAGTGAGAAAAATGTGAAATGAGGAGTTAAACAGACAAACAATCAATATTTTCTTATTACCTACTCTTTATTGGGACTTTAAAGTCCCAGTGAATTTATCACCTCATTTAATCTTCTCGGAAAGATCCCCTGGAGAAGGAAATGGCAACCCACTCCAGTACTCTTGCCTGGAAAATTCCATGGACAGAGGAGCGTAGTAGGCTACAGTCCACGGAGTCGCAAAGAGTTGGACACGACTGAGCGATTTCACTCACTTAATCCTTGACATCTTACTTTTGATAGATATTTTTGTCCCAGATTCACAAACTGAGGCACACACTGACCCAACAACTCACCCAATGTCACCCAGTTATCAAGTTACCTAGTTCTCCCTGATTAGTCAACTTCCACTGGTTTCTGGAGATAGAGTTTGAAATACATGATAATAGAAAGTCTGTGCTTTTAATTATAGGTTCAACAAAATCTATCCTGTATTTTAGTGCTTGGGTTTGCTATAAGAGTTACAAAGAGTAAGAGAGAATTGTAAACCAGGTATGTTTTTGTCTTTTACTAAAAGAAACCAAACTGGAAGAACTTCTAGTTAGAGGGATGAATGAAAAAGCAGCTATCAACTATTATTTGATTCAAAGCCCAGTTGAAACAAAGAACAAATTTTTTAAAAATAAGGGAGGAATTTCTGATTCTCTTATTAATAGAGTAAGACCCTACCAGGCAATTTCCTCAGAAAATAACTGTAAAATCCTACAAAAAGTAATTATCTCAAGGCACCGGAGAATGAACAATAGAGAGACTCTTGTGCTATATAAATACCTGAAGGAGAAGAGAGGAGCTACACCAAGAAAATTTCCACTTTTTTGGTCTGTTATCAAGAAACTATGTTAGCATCTCATAACAGGACAGGTGCCAGTGGACAAAATTTAGCTCTTTCTGGCTAGTGAACAAGAAAACTGAAGTCATGCAAATCATGGACATTGAAGAAAGTGGAAACAGGTGAGCGAGAAAGTGGGAATTACATATGTGAACCAGTTAGCTACTGCTATGTATTAACTTAAAAACTTAATTGCTGAAAAAAGCTAACATCCATTACCTCACACAGTTTCTATGAGTCACATCCGTCTTATCCAGTGAGAGAGGGGACTAAGTGTGGAAATGCAAGGGAGCGAGAATCATTGGAGGCCATGTTGGCAGCTGGCTATACTATGTGTTCATTTCCTCATCTTTCCTAACAGGGAATTTATTAATAGTGTCCAAAATTGAAGTAGGAGGTTACATTATAACAACTCCAAATTTTAAATAGCTTTTAAATAGCAAGAGGCTTGTTTTCAAGTGTATGTAATTTAGTTTGGTAACTAAATCAGAATCATTTGTGTCATTTATCAAAAATTTATACCAAAATTATTTGATACTGTAACAAGTTCTCTCAGTAAGTTTTATGGCTTTTATGGAATGATGTGACATATTACAGAATTTCTCTATGGAAATTAATCTTGTTTTATAAATATAATATCTAGTCTTTTTATTTTAGCATCAATGTGAAGAATGATAAATAGAAGTAGGTTTTTCACCTTTTAAAATCTATTTTACAAACTTCAAGATTAAGAAACTTAGAATTATGGAGAATGTGTGAAAATAATTTAGGGCACTGACATGTCAAGCAAAAATAGGAAAAGGAAGTCACTCTTTTGCAGTGTGAAAAAAATTCCCTTTGTCTGACATCTGAACTCTTCCATTCTCTACCTGGATCCTATCATCCCATCACATTTCCCATTTTTTCCCCAAAGAAGTCTTCGTTCTTTGAGATTAATGTCCTCCTGTCAGAAACATGCTATTTAAAATTTATTAAAATTTTGGAGTTGTTAAATAATGTAACCCCATGTTTAAACTCTGGAAAGTATTAACAAATCCCCTAATGTGAAAGATGAGAAAATGAACACAGAGTAAAACCAGCTGCCAAAATGTTCTTCCAATGATTTATTTTCCTTTATTGTCTACATTGGTTCATGTTACATCCTTTAAAGCAATCTGATTTAAAACTAATATCCTCCTTCGTTTACTTTTGGTGGGAGGCTATTACAGTAACCTAGGTCATGGATAATGGTAACTTGAGAGGATTATGGCAGGGAAATAATGGAGATGGTGAGAAGGAATCAGATTCTGAATATGATATGAAGAGAAAGCTGACACCGTTTCCTGACAGACTGAATATGGAGCGTGAGAGGAAGACAAGAGTCAGAAGGAGTACAAGGTGATGAAGTTTTCCCTCAAGCATTCACAGATGTTACTCTATTTAATAATAATTCTTCCTACAGATTCAAACTGAAACACCAACTAAAAAACTTTGCTTTCAAAGACATACCTTCTCTGTATGTACAAATGTATTTTCACGTGGTTTCACTCAGGTGCCCAGGAATATTAGTCAGTTCGGCTGTTGCAAAGCTAATAGCTACTGTTCTTCTTTTTTCCTGTGGCCACACAGCTCAGGCTGCAAGATCCTACTTCCCTGATCAGGGATCGAACCTGGACCCTCAACCGTGACAGTGTAGAGTCCTAACCACTGGACCTCCAGGGAATTCCCTCAAGTTAATCACTATTCTTCAACAAATCTGCAAAGTTAGAGTCATTCAAAATATCCAGCAGGAAAAAAATTATTTTAGATAATAAACTACTTGCAAAGCTCTTTGGACAGTCAATACATTCTGATAAAAAAGCATAACGGAATTCCGATCTGTGTAAGACAGCTGAAAAGACAATGGCGGCTTGGAATTCATTAGCTTCATCACTTTGATATCATTACAGAATTCAGATTTACAGACAAATTTACACACACAAAACTTCTCTGATGGGAATATTTTCTGATGTCAAGGCTTTCTGAACAAATTTATGTAATGAAGACAAATCCAGAGAAAAGCTATAATCTGACTGGGATGATTCAACAGGAAAGTCAGGGGTACTTTTATGTGGTAAGGCCACTACAGAGCATTTTCTTGAGGTGGGGATGGGGGGGGGGAGCTCCTCCAAAATTCATATGCACCAAAAGAATCATTTTTGAATTCAGAAAGTATAGAAGGATAGCCATATAAACAGATGTATTCACTGTCATGTATTTTGAGCAGATTAACTTAGTGGAAATGGTCTTCAATAAAGACACTACTATCAACATCAGTATCTCATCCCACACTAGTAACCTGTTCTTGCCATACCAAGGTATCTTGCACAGCAAATAAGAAATTTCACCACAAGAATCAAACTGTGGGCAAAGGAATCCCAGCCCTGACTCCAAAGCAAGGATTCAGGCCTGGAGAGGAGTACAAGGAGAGTGGGCTTTGTAATCACTTAGGAACTTAAGACTATCCTGCCACTTTCTGGTGTGTGGACACCTTCCTTATTCCCGTGGGCCTCAACTTCTGCATACACAGAGCAGGAAAAAACAACACTCCTAGACTTCTTTATGCCTTGGCCCTTAACTGCTAACTTCTGATAGTGGCTAAAAACACTCAGAAGAAATATCATCTCACACTGACACAGCACTTGCAATTTCCTCACGTGTTTCAGGTACCTTGTTTCATCAGATCGTCACAGTAGATAGAAATGTCAGCTACACTGGACAGACAGACTCTGTTTTTGAGGCAGAAAAACATGGCTTGGGAGCCAAGGACATAACCTACTAGCTATACATTCTTCCAAAAGCTTATCTTAACTTCTCTCAGTCACCTAATCTATAAAATACAGCTCAAAGAGTTGTTTCAATGATTTAAAAATACAGACTATATAAAGTGTATCTAGGAGACAGGAGGCACTTAGGAGATGGTTGGCATCAGGGTCCCATCTCCAACAGAAACTCCTCTGATCAGCCCACATTTTACATATCGAAAAACTGAGGCTCAGAGATGAGAAATAAATCATAAAGAATCATACCCAGTAAATACTGGAGCCAATCTAGAACCTGATACCAGAATCACAATGAGAACTCACATGATTAAGCCATGAATGAAGTAGAATTACTTAATGTATGCAGTTACAAGTTTAGTGAATAAAACATTTTCCAAATGAACCTAAAATAACCCAATGAATTTAAAGGCTAAAGGGAATTTGTTCCCATATAACTTTTTGTTCTTTCTTTTTATTTTTCAATGACTCACAAAGTAATTTTCTTTATTTGGTTAAACACTGGGCTCAGAAACCACTGTTTACTATGTTATCTCAATCTCATGTATAGGCAAACAATTCCACTCTGCTGTCTATCTACACCTGATTTGAATATATTCTTAGAGTAGCTGCTCACATGAACGGTAGTCATCAGAGAAAGAACACTTAATCAGGAGGCAAAGAGGACTCTGGCTCTCCCACTCTGGGGTTCTGTCTCCTCAGGCACGTCTCCTATCACCTCTGGAAAATGATGGAGGTGAACTTTATTATCTCACTCCTTCCAGAGCTGGATTCAAGCACAAATCAAATACATTCATCTTTCTGAGAACCAAGTCAATGAATCTGAAGGGAACAGTATGCCTATAGGTTGACGTGATCATTGCTTTTCCTCTTGGGCTTCACCCAACCGGAAGGAAGGCTGGTATGGAATTGAGAGAAACACTTAACAAGGATGTCAAGGAAAAGCTGGAATATACAACCTTGTGAGGTTAGAGGGCCCCTCTTTGAAAATGACATCAGATAATATAAGGCATCGCTTGGTAAGATTTTATCAGTGTGACTGCTTCTGTACTCTGGCCATCAGTTCAGTTCAGTCGCTCAGTCGTGTCCGACTCTTTGCGACCCCATGAATCGCAGCACGCCAGGCCTCCTTGTCCATCACCAACTCCCAGAGTTCACTCATACTCATGTCCATCGAGTCAGTGATGCCATCCTGCCATCGCATCCTCGGTCATCCCCTTCTCCTCCTGCCCCCAATCCCTCCCAGCATCAGAGTCTTTTCCAATGAGTCAACTCTTCTCATGAGGTAGCCAAAGTATTAGAGTTTCAGCTTTAGCATCATTCCTTCCAAAGAAATCCCAGGGCTGATCTCCTTCAGGATGGACTGGTTGGATCTCCTTGCAGTCCAAGGGACTCTCAAGAGTCTTCTCCAACACCACAGTTCAAAAGCATCAATTCTTCTGTGCTCAGCCTTCTTCACAGTCCAACTCTCATATCCATACATGACCACTGGAAAAACCATAGACTAGACAGATCTCTTAGTCGGCAAAGTAATGTCTCTGCTTTTGAATATGCTATCTAGGTTGGTTATAACTTTTCTTCCAAGGAGTAAGCGTCTTTTAATTTCATGGCTGCAATCACCATCTGCAGTATAGTTAGGATCAAATAAACTAACCATGCCTTCAGACTAACCCTTTCTGATTCTATCGCCATCTCAAAACATTTACTCCTAGATATCTAAGAGATGTAACCAAATTCCCTATCTCCCTTCAACATCCAACATTACTTATAAACTTCAACTTTCTCTGACAGTTTGCCCATTGTCCCTTCTCAAGTACCAGACTTCATGAGATTAGATTTCCTAAACTCATGCATCTGAGGTTCAGTTCTGCTATTTTAAAACAGCAAAAGTAACTGTCTCCTGTTCTGAAGAAAATACCTCACTGTGTGCAAATAAATGTTAACTCCAGGAGTGGCCACTGGTGACGTGGTATTTCAGCTGCGGTGTTCTGTAACTTAACTTGGTTTATGTTTACTTGTTGGCAGACTATTGTCCACATGTGGACTATGCAAGAAAATCATGATTTTGAAATTGGCCACGGCCCAATTCATTGTGTATCAGAAAGGCAGTGAACTGAAAATTCAAACTATCTGGCTAAGATGACGTATGGATAAACAGATCGTCACAAGGAAACAGCTTCAGAACAACTCTCGGTCTTAAACATTCAAGCAGTCAATGCTAATGTGAGGAGACTTTCACTTCCAAAGTTTGGACTTCTACTCAATAATCAATACAAGTAGAACACAAGTGATGAAGGTGGAGAAAAGAAAATATAATGAAACAGTAAGGATTTTACATTGAATATCATCTCACTTAACGTTTCCTTACTAGAATCCTGAATTAGTCTCCACATCAATTCTATAGAGCTCCATACACAAAACAAACAAACAAACAAACAAATCAGGAAAAAAAATCATTTCCACAGCAAAATTCACCAAACTTGTCTATCAATATTGAGCTAACAATAAAACCCAAAATTCTTAAAATGAGACGTAACACATCACAGCATCCCAAGCCTGTGGCTCTCTCGAGGGCTGCCTGAGGGGTAGGGCTGACTGTTTCAGGTCTGACCAGGTGAGCTGCACTGACCCATGAAATGTGATCAGAAGCAAAGTGAACCGTGTCCAAGGGAGAGCATTCAGAGTCATCACATGTTTGGGTCACTTCTCTTTCCCCTCTGCCAGGAAAATGCAGGCCCCATTAAGGGCTGTTCCTTCAGATCTATGTGGAATCGACCTGTGGATAGAACTGCAGCTTCCAGCAGCCCATACTTGTGTGAACAAGAGATAAACCTTCATTGCTATAAACCACTAAGAGTTTAGGGTTGTCTTTAGAGCAGTCTTCTTGGCAAAAGTTGACTTATACAATGAAGTGAAGAGAAGTCAGTCGTGTCCGACTCTTTGTGACTCCATGGACTGCAGCCTACCGGGCTCCTCCATCCATCGGGTTTTCCAGGCAAGAGTACTAGAGTGGGTTGCCATTTCCTTCTCCAGAGGATCTTCCCAACCCAGGGATCAAACCCAGGTCTTCCGCAGTGTAGGTAGATGCTTTACCATCTGAGCCACAAGGGAAGTCCTGTCTTATACAATAAGACTTTTACAATAACTTAAGGAAAATAATATTTTTAAAAAATATTTTCCGTAAGAGTAAGAAGAAAACATCTTGCAATCAAGCAAAGTAATAGTGAACAGTGCAGGATAAGCTAATTTTGTGTTTAGAATGCATCAAAGGTTCTGTTAGAAAAATGAAGTTTCAAACAAATGCAAATAACATTGTTTCTTTTCTAATCCCAGCTCATAATCAGTCACATGGGAAGAAAAAAATTTAATGATTCCAAGAAACAGGATACTATATTAAACAAAAATTAAGTCTATACAAAGAAAATCAATTACAAATATACATGTCTTCCTCTGAGGGGTTCAAGAAAAGGCAGTAATGTTTGAGGCATCTTAAGAAACAAATCTGAAAATATGGTAGCAAACTCTGGTGAAAGAATCTAAATGCAGAAAAAAAATCAACAGAAGCAGTGAGAAGAATAAAAAGAAAAATTTGCTATATAGAAAAGAAGAAAGTAAAAAACTAACTCTTCACAGAGGGAAAATGTATACTTCAGCTATTTTATCTAAAGATAAGTTATCAATATTGACAGGCTAAAAAATTTTAGAAGGCAATACTATGGAGAATAGGGTATCTAATAAATATTTTATATACATTAGAAGGCATATTCTGTTCCTACAGTAGTATCTGTACTATTTTTATGTTCAATGTTTAAAGGTTACTTTCCATTTACAGTTACTGCAAAATACTGGCTATACTCCCTGTGTTGTACAATATAATTGTGAGGCTACCTTACACCCAACAGTTTGTACCTCCGACTTCCCCAGCCCTTCCCCTCTCTCACCACTATTCTCCTTATCTGTGAGTCTGCATCTTCATTTTATACACTAGTTTGCTGTATTATTTTTTTAGATTCCCCACGTAAGTGATATATCATACAGCATCTGTGTTTCTCTGCCTGACTTACTTCACTTAGTATAATGCCATTTGAGTTCCATTCAATCTGCAAAAGGCAAGATTTCATGCCTTTATTTGCTCTATTTCATATTACAATCTCTTTTAACTGACCTTCAGCTGACCGACTCCCCAGATTCCCTGACACTCTGTATACCCTACAATCTGCTGGATGAGACCCGGGCCAGTCCTCTCCATCAGCAGTCTGCTTCCTGGTGCGCCTGCACACTTCTGTCTTCACCCCCTGACTCGCTTGCCTGAGTCCCCAGAGGCAGTTGTGTTTGTTCCCACACCTGTTTATGCCACTGGTAAAAGTTATTACAATTATGTAACTTAGCTAAACATTATATACAGCAAAAATGTATGAGTCAGAAAAAACAATAGTTCCTAAGAAAATCAACTGACAATTTTGAAAAGAACCCTGCAAAGTAACCTGACTACAGAATCTGTCCGGTTTTATGATTTCCTCCCATCTTTTATAATTGCTTTGTTTTGTGTAATTTGACAGGTTTTCTAAGGATTGCCTTTTGATGTTTTAGTAAAGCTGGATATGATACAGAGTGGTTATGAAAAAAAAATATGGTAGCAAACTCTGGTGAAAGAATCTAAATGCAGAAGCAAAAACACTGGAAACTAAATACATATTCATAAAACAAGATAAGCTGGTTGAAATATCAGTTCTGTGATTCCTACTAGGAAACACTGTCCCTATCACATCAGAAAAGAGAGTTTGAACCGAATTATGATATAAGCAAGGACTCTCGGTCCTGCAAACATTCCTCCCTAACCATCTAGACTGGCTTTCTCAAACTGTTTACCACCATGATCTGCATTTATTTAGCTGTATCCCCATTAGGGCTGTAAAGTGTTATAGGCGAAGAGATGATTTACCCATATGATATAAAATTATCACTCACCAAATATTAATTAGTACAAGTTGCATAAAAATTAGCTAAGTGCAGACCTCTCTTTTCTCCTGCCTCCTCCCTTTTCCAAAGACTGTTAGCTCTCTTTGGGCAGACTCTTTATCACATTCCTCCTTGTATGAATCTCAATACTGATGCACTGTCTTGCTTACTGAAGGCTATCAAAAAAGGAGGGGAAAAAACTGTAATTTCCTTTTGAATTAATATGATGGTAAAAGCAAGAATGTCATTCAGGAAAGTGGAACTCACCACAAAGAGAGTTGCAGGATCCATTTCCCATTCCTAACACATTCTTTTTTTTTTTTTCCAGAACATTATGTAACACATTCTTAAGAATTAAAAATTTAGCCAACAATGGTAACACTTTAACCAACTGGAAATAAGAGAACCAATTAGACAAGCAGATGTGCTCCCCAAAAAGAAGACCTAAGTCAGAGCAAGCATACCCAACTCAACAAACCTAGAGTTAACCTGAAAACCTATTAGAGAAAGTGAAGATCCATCCAACACCATTAGTACATAATGTGCAGAGGATTACAGGATACTCACACTCACAAGAAAGCCCATTTTCATTCCTGCCCTTAAGGGCTTTAAGTGCACTCGGTGGTAACAGAACAATCTGGTTAAATTAAAATGAAGAACAAGAAAGGGCCAAAACAGTTGTACAGAGTAGCAGCTGCAGAATTTTAGGAGGTAAGTTTCACAACAGCATTTGAAATTCACAAGCTGGATGGGCTCTGGACAAGATAAGATTATGAGGAAATGGGTTTATTAAAGTAGGGAAAACAACAGTAACAAAGTCCCTGCATCGCAGAGTGTACAGTCATGCTGTGAAAAGGAAAATCCTAACTAGAACCCTGGGGACTACAAGGAAGGCGCAGAACACTAGACAGAAAAAGCAGCTTCAACACATGGAAGAGCTGAGAAGTGAGGCACAGACTAAACCTGCCCTGTGAACTGCGGCATTTGAGGAAAATTACAAGGTAATCTGATCAGGCTCAAGTGACAGGAAAAAAGATTGAAAGTAGAAACCCATAAGGTATTTGAAAAATGTGATGGTATATTTCATGTGTCAACTTAACTGGACCACGGGGTATCCAGACATGTCATCAACCATTATTCTGGGTGTGTCAATGTGAGTGTTGCTGGATGCAATAAACATGTGGATTAATAGATAAAGTAGATTGCCCTTCATGGTATGGGTGGGCCTCATCTAATCAGCTGAAGACTTGAACAGAATAAAGGCTGACTTTCCAGAGAGTGACAAAGATTCCTCCTGCCTGACTGTCTTCAAAGAGGGACACTGGACTCAGGGTGAAACACTGGCTCTTCCCATGTCTTAAGCTTGAGGGCCTTTCAGACTTACACTACACCACTGGTTATCCAGGTCTCAGGCCCTCAGACATAGGCCAGAGCTGGAGCATCCTCTCCCCTGGTCTGCAGCTTGCTGACTCACCCTGCAGCTCTTGGGACTTGCCAGCCTCCACAGTCACATGAAGCCAATTCCCTGCAAGGTATCTCTTTATATACATACAAACAAACATCCTATTTGTTCTGTTTCTCTGGAGAACCCCAATAAAATCAAACTTAAAATTTAAGATGTTTGTTATACTGCTATCATAGAATCTATAGGGAAAAAAAAGTAAAACCTAGACATTAGTTTTTAACTAAAATGAAACACTTCTGATATAGGTAAATAATTCATTAAAAAAAAATTGAGCACTGTATGTACCAAGAACTATGGAAGTACTAAGTATAATGTAGTGAAATAAAACAGATACACTGCCCATCCTTAAACAGCTTACAGACTGAGAGTGGTATTAATCAATTCTCAGTACCATTAATCAACCACCAGAGAAATGGAAAATGACTTTATGAATATGAGGACAGAGAGGAATGGTGCTTTTGGAGTAAGTAATGGGAGAGAGCTGGCTTTGTCCAGGATTCAGGACAGTTAGCTCAGATTCAAAGGACACAAATAGGAAGAATCTAGCAAAGGAAAGCTGCATTTAACAGCTGGCAAAATAATATAAGCTGGAAGGAAAGAAAAGAGGAAAGGAAGGAAGGAAGGAAGGAAAGGAGGAAAGGGAGAAAGAAAAAAAAGAAAAAGAGTGGGTAGGATGGTAGATAGATTCAGAGAAGCCAAAGGAAGAAATGTTTCGGGAGAGAGGCACTTGTCAACAACACCTAATGCTCTGCAAAGATCCAGCAAAAGGAGGTCCAAAAAGCCTCAAGGGGCTAAGTGACCTGGAGAGGAGGGCTGACCTGAGAAAGGCAAGACCATGGTCAGTGTGGGGTGAGGAGTGTATCGATGGTGAGAAAAAGGGAAACACGGCAAAGGGATAATTCAGGGAAGGAGAAAGGATCCACACTGCAAAGGAATATGGCATCAGGAGGGAAAGAAAGAGTTCAAAAAAGAAAGAAAAGCCTGAATATCTGAGAGCAATGAGAAGAATCCTGTTGAGTGTGAGAGGGTGAGTATCAAATGGAGAAAACGAATAATCTACATTGTAAATATTCATCAGAGGGCGGAACACAGATAGCTTGTTCTTAAGAAAGAAGAGGGACCTTTTCCTATGTGGGAGAAAGAAGTGAGAAGGGGTGTAGCTTTAAGTAGGTGTGCAAGCCTGATGTCAGAAGTTGGGATAATCTATAAGTAATACTTATGTCACTTTCCTTAACATTCACCAAAATAAATGAAAAGCATATCTTCTTAGAACATCTTCTTAATTTTCAAGTATTTCCAAACATTAAAACAGGTTATTTACATTCTTTATAGAAACACACCCCTGACCACTGAACCTCCCAAATAAAGTATACTCAATCCCAAATAACTTCCATCTGAGATTTCTCCTGTATGTTTCATAGTTACATATCTCACTAATTCTGGCAACAGATCAACTGTAAACATTACTGCAATTTATTAAAAAATGTATTTAATGGCTAAATGCATGAAGCTGGTAAACAAGGTACAAACTTTCAGTTATGAAGTAACTAAGTCCTGGAGACAATATGTACAGAATGGTGAAATTTTAAATGTTATTTGAAGTATATATTCATCACTGTTTTAAAATGTGCATGTATTCCTCTGAGTCTTCTGGAGAAAAATTGACTACCAGGTTCAGCATCCTCCTCATTCTGGGAAGATCTGAATACCAAAACTGCAAGTCAGACTAACTGGCAGAAAGCTCTGATCTACAGTTCTAGGTTTTTATAAACTTGAGTTCAGCTTTTTCATCTTCAAAATGGGTGTAATACTAGTACTTTAGGGGGAACTGTTGGAATTAAATGAAATAATGCCGATGCCAAAATTCTACACATTTTTACAATGGGTCAAAGTAGCATAGTTTGAAACTTCATTTCATAAGCATGGATAACTAGCTTTGTTTTATTTTCATTAGTGATTGACTTTCTAAAGGTAAAAACACCATGGGGTTTCCTATGGGTTTTTTGACATCATTTAAAAATGATGTCAACACAGTATTAACATATGTTACTCAATAGCAAGGTGCAAAGGGTATCAAGGGATTATTATGTATTGCTCCTGTATACAACACAATATTGGACCTACTGAATTGAAACAAATCAGAATATATTTAAAGAAGTTGAATACAAGCATATAAATACAGTATGTATTTTAGATTTGATAAAGTAGAAAACCTCAGATATGCAGATGACACCACCCTTATGTCAAAAAGCAAAGAACTAAAGAGCCTCTTGATGAAAGTGAAAGAGAGTGAAAAAGTTGGCTTAAAACTCAACATTCAAAAAATGAAGATCATGGCTTTTGGTCCCATCACTTCATGGCAAACAGATGGAGAGAAACAGTGGAAACAGTGACAGACTTTATTTCTGGGGGGCTCTAAAATCACTGCAGATGGTGACTGCAGCTATGAAATTAAAAGACACTTGCTCCTTGGAAGAAAAGTTATGACCAAACTAGATAGCATATTAAAAGGCAGAGACATTACTTTGCCAACAAAGGTCCCTCTAGTCAAAGCTATGCTTTTCCAGTAGTCATGTATGGATGTGAGAGTTGGACTATAAAGAATGCTGAGTACTGAGAATTGATGCTTTTGAATTGTGGTGTTGGAGAAGACTCTTGAGAGTCTCTTGGATTGCAAGGAGATCCAACCAGTCCATCCTAAAGGAAATCAGTATTGAATATTCATTGGAGGACTGATGTTGCAGCTGAAACTCCCAACACTTTGGCCACCTGATATGAAGAACTGACTCATCTGAAAAGACCATGACACTGGGAAAGATTGAGGGCAGGAGGAGAAGGGGATGACAGAGGGTGAGATGGTTGGGTGGCATCACCGACTCAATGGACAGGAGTTTGAGTAAACTCCGCGAGTCAGCAATGGAGGCCTGGCATGCTGCAGTCCACGGGGTAGCAAAGAGTCGGACATGACTGAGCGACTGAGCTGAACTTAAAAGAAAAAGAAAAAAGCTATATAAAAGCACACTGCATTCCAGAGTCAAGAAATGGGCACAGAATTAAGTAGATAGGGAAAATTCTTGTAGGTCTAGCTGGCTTTATACGCTATTGCTTGAAAAAGAGTCAGATAAACTCTCAGCTGGAATGCCATGCCCCCTTTTGCTCCTGTCTCTTATGAAAAAAACTAATAGAACACACAGCTGTGTAAAGCACCATAAAGTGTACCCAACCATATCTCAAAGGACTTCATTAACCACAGGAAAATAAATCTGGAAGTGCTGCTTTAGTTTCTGCCCACTGAGGTGACTTTAATAAAATGTTCATTAAATTCCAACTGAAGAGATCATAGATGATTAGCCTGATTGCCCATTTAGTTAAATACATAGGCCCTCTGTATCCCATATCCATGGGTTCTATATCCAAGGATACACAGGGCTGCCTGTACTATACCCTTTTATACATAAGGGATTTGAACACTTGTGGATTTGGGTACACAGAGGTCCTGGAACCAACTCCCCAATGGATGCTGAAGGATGTGCTCGGTCGTGTCCGACTCTTTGTGACCCCATGGACTGTAGCCTGCCAGGCTCCTCTGTCCATGGGAGTCTTCAGGTAAAAATACCGGATTGGGCTGCCATGCCCTTCTCCATGCTGAAGGATGACTGATAAGCAAAAGATGTGCAGAGTCCTAACATAAATGAGTCATTATAATGACGTACTTAATTACTGTCCAGACTCCTTTAAAGTTTCAAGTGGAAAGCAAGGCCACACTTGGATCGTGGAGCACCTGTCTACTGGACTCTGTCCCTCTTGACGCACTGCAGCACCGCAGACAGTAAGCAACAACACCGTCAGGAGGCTTCCTTCCCCTTCTCCCAGCCTGTCAGCTTTGAATCATGGGAGATTCTCAAAGAGGACTAAGACACAAGGAAGGACGAGTAGATTAGGTTCTACAGCAACATGTCTCCTAAGGCTTTGGGAAACAGTTTCTTCAAAGTCTAAAATTCAACATATTTAGCTGAATACAGTGTATAAATTTTAAGAAAAAGTGTACGACTTATTTTGAATATTTCATCAGTTTAATGATGGAATGCAGATCTTCACATTTTACTTTTTATTGCTTAGTAGTGACTGAACCTTTTATGGGAACCTATTCAGGAACTGGATAGTTTTCTCTGAATAGAAATTACACTAGAAAACCTAACTTCCACTGGTAAAGAACTAAATGTTGGTAATTCTAGTGTTTTGTTTTATATCCATTAAACTGCCTGTATTTTGTAGTTTATTAACTACTTAATAACATTCATTAAAAAAATAAATCTAAAACTCATCATAAAATGTATCTCCAATTCTGAAAAACAGAAACAAAGCAATTTCCTTCTTTATGGTCACACATACAAAAAAATCTTGCCTGGCAGCAATTGGTATATGTATATTTAACTGCAGGTGTCTAGATTATAGTTTTAACACTTTATTTCATATTAATATGTATATAATTTATATAACATGCATATTCATTAGTTTCACTTCTTCCTCTGATAAATGAGGTATTCATGTTGTTTGCTTCACGGCGGATTCATGCCAATGTATGCCAAAACCAATACAGTACTGTAAAGTAAAATAAAGTAAAAATAAAAATTAAAAAAAATTAATAAAGTTAAAAAACTAGAAAAAAATAATAAATACCTTTTTTCACTATATTTTTTAGTAGCTAAAAGATTTTAAACATTTTTTTAATATCTACCATATCTTTTCTTAAACCTTGTAATGATGTAGCCAGGTTCCAGTATATTTAAAGCAATACTGATTAATTCTCAAATATCAATCTCTCATTATTCATTATTCCATCTGTTAGGTATGATCTGAAAGAACCATACCACTTCACAGCAAAGCCCTCTTTCCCCTTTAACTTTTGCCATTTCATTACTCTGTATCCCAAGTTTCTGGGTTAGTCCAGATTGGACTGTCTAGCTATTACACGACAGAGTCTCAGAATTTAAGACTCTGATGGTCTGTGGTCGTGTGTGTGAAAAGAGCTGACATAACGATGAGGCGTTCCTGGCCACACAGTCGTCTGGCTAAGAGATAAAAGCGCCGACCTGTAGGCTGAAATGTGCACACACATACCACACGCGGTCAGCGTGGACAGAGTGAAAGTGAGCACTCTGCCAGACCAAATATTCACATACACGTAAACTGCAGGCCAGAGTTCAAGTGGAAGCACTTGCTTTGTTATTCCAAAGGACAGAGACATGAGGGTTTTCCAAACTGACAAGGCACATGCAGCTAGGCGCACCGCATCATGAGGCAAGCGTGAGAGTCAGCAGGGACGCCAGGTCGGGAGGCACTCCCTGGGCCCCCCACCAGACGCATCCGTGCAGGGTGGGCAGTGGGAGAGCAAACAGAACTGACACAGACTGTTCCTGAGGAACTCAGACCAATGGCAGGAATACATGTCTAAATAAATAATTTCTCTAAGTGAGACCATCGATATAATACATAGCTTGGGTTTCTGTTCTAGAGGTAAAGGGAATATTTTTAATTAAACATTTTTTAAGTTTTCAGTTTTAAAAGTTTTAAACTAAATATTAAATAGAAGTTAATCCTAAATGAGTAACAAATTTAATTTAAATATTAAAAAGAGGACTCAGCACTTCTGGTCCTCTGAGAAGAACCACTTAACAGAATTTCTATTTTCAGTTCTACTTCATACATTCACTGTCACTAACCCTGTTACCAAAGGCCCCAAATCAATTAGGAAACACACTCTCTTGAACCCTCTGGCTTCCTTTTGGTTAATGCTTTGCTGGGTTGCAAAACTGTGAGCCTTTTAAATGATTTCTAGGGACACTCCCTTCTAGAATCCAGCAATCTCCATTCTGAAAGACTTCTCACAGTAGGCAGAACATAGATATGTTCTTTACGTAGCAACCGACCTGCACGAAAACTGCTTCTCTGAAAAAGCTGAAAAGTGGCTTAGCACAAATATCATAATGATCTCACATTATGGTTAAGGTTGCCAAACCGCAGTATCCAGTAAAGCTTCCTGCACAGCACAGGGAGACACCTTCTCCTCAGCACATTTTGTGTCTGTAAAGCCCGAGTTATCTTGGCAAAGAGGAGCCAGGGTGTACGGCCACAGCCAGCCCAACGTCACAGTCAACCGTGTTCGGCTGGCCTAGGCAGATGCATGCACACCTGGGTCTCCAACAACCGAGGTGCCCGGGAGCCGGGCTGCTGCGCAGGTCAGGATGGGCCCCTGAGGCCCCATCATTCCGTCCAGTGAGTGTTCACTAAGAAGTCTTCTACATGCTTAGAGTTACAGTAGCTACCTTGACGATTGAGAAGAAATAAAACGTAGTTTGCTCTGATTTACACAGAGACAAAACTATAAAGACAAGCACTATGGACCTGGCAGGAGCAGTGATGATGAAAATACTTGTTAACGTATCCTGGCACATACAGAGGCCTGGGCTTTTGCATGTATTCTCTCATTTAATTTAATCCTCAATTAAATCCTCAATTAATTTTTCACAGGAAAATCCTGTGAAGTGGGTGCCATTATCACAAAGAGGAACAGAATGTTACACAATATTTTTACTGCTATGAACACAGGAGTAAGATCATCTTTTTAACAGTTAGCTGAGCACAGGCCCCTGGCTCCCAGCAGGCGCTTGTGAGCTATCAGCTGACCGACTGAACGAGTCAAATATGCTCAGCCAGTGAGGTTAAGGGTCAGGAATCTACTGCTTAAAAATGCCTTCCTTAATATTATCTGAGCTGGGCTGGGTTCTGCTGGGTTCTGCACCAAGGCTTCGCTTCATCATTGATTCTAGCTCACCTCTTCCTTCTATAAAGCACATTTCCCTCCCTCCCCGCCCCCGCACTGATCACTGCGTGGTCAGCCTTGAAGATGACCTGGGAGGATGACCCACCTCCTGGTACCCGCACTCTGGTGCAGCCTCCTGCCCGGTACCATGCTGCTCTGCGTCTGCATCTGCGTGACTCGCAACATCCTACAGAAATGGTAGTATGGTAGGTCATTTCCATAGTACATTATAAAAAGACTGCTGTTTTCTCTCACATCACTCTCTCAGGAAGCAGCAAGCTGCTTCTCTCTGTCATGAGAAGCCCTAGGGAAGGCTTGCACGGTTAAGAAATGAAGCCACCTGCTGATGGCTATGTGAGTGAACTTGGAAGTAGAGTCTAACCAGATCTGCAGAGACCAAAGAGCCCTATATAACTACCTGACTGCAACCTTGGGAGAGTCCCCGAGCCAGAACTCCAGAACCACCAAGCTAAGTTGTTCCTGACCCTTAGAATATGTATGAATGATAAATGTTTGCTGGTTGAATTTGTTAACATGTGGGGGAAATTTGTTACACAGCAAACATATAACTAATACAATCATAAACACAGGTAAGATAAGTTAGGTAAAAATCGCTCTGAGAAACAGCTCAGAAGTCAAGTTCCAATAAAGCTCTACAGTGACTGAAGAAGCCTCAGATAAGTCAAAAGGCAACAGCACACTCTGCCTTACTGCTGGGTGACACAAGGACATGGGGGAGCGGGCTGGCTTCAGTGGAGGCAGTGGAGAAAACTGGCTGCGTGATTTCTGGATTGAGAGACACAGAAAAGCCTACCCGCTCAAAAATTCCCCTTATGCCCAACCTGACATGCTCCTAGTCTGAAAATTTACTGCTTTTAATTTCAAGAGATCTAAATGTTAACTTTCCCTCATGTTTAACACACTAGCTAGTGGCTAAGATGAAACGAACGGAACCAAAGGGAAAAAAGAGGCCAGGACAGATTCTACCTAGACAGCACCTTTTATGATGAGAGGGTGGTACAATGCTTTGTCATGATTTACGGATAGTCTGGGAACTTAAAAAGGCCAAGGAATATGTGATGGAAATAACTTTTAAAATATATTAAAAAAAAAAAACTAAATCAGTTTGCAAATTTTCAGCAGTTTCAAAATACCTAAATTTAGCAAGCTCGGATATATGGAAGGTTTTTTAAATCTGAAGTTACACCTTTATAATTTATCTCAACTTTAAGGTATTGGAGAACAGAGTCAGAGAGTAGGCAGGGAAGCCAGAGCAGCAGGGTTCAAATCCTACCCAGCTACCCACAGGCCAGAGGCAAGTTACTTAGACTCTCTGTGTTCTCAGTATCCTCGTGTGACAGAGAGAAACGGTAATTACAGTGTCTTCCTCGTGCTTGGTTGCTTCAGTCATGTCAAACTCTTTGCGACCCCATGGACTGTAGCCCACCAGGCTCCTCTGTCAATGGGATTTCCCAGGCAAGGATACTGGAGCGGGTTGTCTTCTCCAGGGGAAATTCCCAACCCAGGGATCGAACCCACATCTCCACTGTCTCCTGCACTGCAGGCGGGCTCTTTACCACTGAATCACTGGGGAAGCCCCACCGTGCTGGATGTGGAGGCAAAAAGTGAAAGTGATTTACTCTGAGATATTCGAGACTTGAGGCTACACCCATGCAATAGCACCTCTCATCTTGAAATATCTTCATTCTTCACGAACTGTTCCGTGTTCTCAAGGGAGAACGATGGACAAGTGATCAGAGGACACTGACAAATTTTCAAGAAATGGACTCCCCAAGGGTCTTTCACTGAAGTAGCAGGCAGTGACTGCTATCTTAAATTTGGTCTCCTGTGAATGACTTTACATTGTACACAGAACTGAAGGCACAGGGAACTTGAAAATGCTGCTGTTGAAACTCAGGAACAAGACCAAGTTCTCAGCTCAAATTCTAAAAGAGAATGGAGAGTTACCCAGAAAGCAGTTTCTATGCCGATGTGCAGCTGAGCCAAGAGCAGGGGGTGTCCATTCATATGTGGCTATAGATCTGTGATAAAAGATTCCTTCTTTAAAGAAACCTGATTATTACTTTCCTAATGGTTTTATCTACCATTCTCCTTTTCACTGGAACATTTATATACAGTGAGGATCTGATGCAAAAATCAGATGACAGTTCAATTTATCATGGATCGCGACATGAGCCTGAAAGAGCGGTGAGACTCAAGAAAGCTGCCGGAGTGGCCTACGGGCCAGCGTGACTCTGCAACCATCCTGAGCAGCAGACGCCACGGTGTCCAGCGGGCACTCTGACATGTAATTACATAGTCAGGTCCTGAAGCTATCATCTTGGCCCTGGGCTGTTCATATAACCCAGGCAAAGTTTTTCTCACAAAGAAAGGCAATTTCCCAGAGGCAATTTCACTTCAGACATAAGTGACAGTAAATTATAAATACCGGCTGGGCTATAATGCAATTTCACTCTGACTCAGGGTTCTTTCTTGAAACCTCAATTCTAGGCACTCCACAGTAAGGGGGTACACAGTGAACTCAAACGTGTAAGTTCTCAATACGTATCCCCACCTACTGGTGCACTCCAAGTGTTCAGAAAGGGCCAGTTGCCATCATCATCATTATTAAGAATTAACTTATCCTTCGAGGCTATCACTATATACATATCTTAAAGAGTTCTATATATAATCATGTCCCCTATGAATAAACTACAACATAATTGAAAATAATAAAATCAATAAGTAATAAAATATCTTACTCCCTGCAAGAACACACAGCAACAGTAGGGTTGGTATTTAAAACCTCACAGATCCAATTACTTATAGTTTTAACTTAGTTTAAATTTTAACCTTAGTGAAAGACAAATATGTACCTCACTGGAAGATAACTAAGACAGACCTGTAAGTTATTTAACTGATATTTTATGTAAGAATATTGCTAGAGATCTGAACCTTACAATTCTGTAACTGAGTCTACAACATACTGTAGAAACATAGTTTGTAAAAATGTGATAGGAAAAAACAAATAGGTAAGAGAATTTGAGGAAACTAAGTATAATTTTGGATATAGGTGAGAAATCCTTTTGATAGTCCCTTTTGTTGGTTGCTTGGGTGGTATCACTGCTCTTTGGACTCTGCATCAATGCTATTTGATAG
Organism: Oreotragus oreotragus; assembly: GCA_006410675.1. Taxonomy (NCBI): domain Eukaryota; kingdom Metazoa; phylum Chordata; class Mammalia; order Artiodactyla; family Bovidae; genus Oreotragus; species Oreotragus oreotragus. Next base: position 158,714 of record SJYX01019198.1, on the reverse strand, counting down.
GCCTGTCGATCTTGGTGGCTTGATGACATTGGACGTAGTTCTTTCTATCAGGCTCTAAAACATCCAGGCTGCTGCTCTCCTTGGAGACCCCTACCTGATCTCCCAGCTCTGCTGTACTAAAACGTCAGGTGGCACCAGGAAAGACTCTGCGATAAACTGCCTGAAACTGTCCATCCTCTCACAAGGCGGAGATAGGACAGGAAGTAATACATAACAGAACAGCGCTTCTGCTCGTGAGGACACCAAACTGACATGGGAACTGGGGCGGAGCGGCGCCACCATCACAGGCACAGCTTCAAGCTCAGCGCCCTCTAGACTCCAGACCATCCCAGTGCGCTGACACCCTCATGGAGCAGTGCACCAAGACCCAGCTATTCTTCCATATGCCACCTGTCCATTATGTTGATAATATATTGTGAGAATTCCCAAGGAAAGTATGTTCGGAAACACGTCTTAAGAACATGAGATATAATAACCAAAGAATTCCAAGTTTTAACTTCAAATGACATAACTCTGTGTTTAAACAAATACTTTTCTACTGAAGGATCAGGAATTTTCAAAAGGTTGCAAAATACTAAGTAGTTCAGTTACTCTCTCAAATACTGCATATTTTTTTCTTTAGTGTAATAAAATAAGCATTTAATAAGAATCACCCATTTCTTATGGAGCCTAAGAATTCTTCTGGTTCATTTTAAGCCAAATCTTTTACATTCACAATTTTCTGGTTTAGCTGGAAGTATCTTTCATAGACCTGAATACACATTTCAACTGAATGTTCTGAAATGTGTGCATGTGGGAGGAACTCTGCTTATGAGATCTTTCTTCAGTTGTTCAGACACTTAAATCATTGTTTCCAAAGCAAATTCTCCAAAATTGAATAAACTGCAGAACGAGAAGTATAACGGAGTCTCCGAAAAGGAGCTCCAATCCTTTGCCAAAACAGACCTCGAATTCTTAATCCCTTGTCCAAAAAAATTGGACCAAGGATTGACGTTTTCCACCAAGCAAGCCACATAACCGCAAATGTTTCTCATTTACTCCACTCCTGGGACATACAGCTAAAATAAAAAATTTCCTGAATACCCCAAATTTCAGATGCAATTTGGAATGCAAGTGATTCATAATGTTTTGCAGGAAACATTATGATCTTCTCTTACCAACTCAGTGTTTCTGGAATGCAATCCTTGGGAGATTACCCCCAACAAATCAGAAGGCGGAATCACTGTCAGCCATGTGACCCGAATATTAAGCTCTCTGCCCTAGCCCAGGGTGATTTTGAACCCTAAGCAATCTGCTTCTCCAGCTACTGTTCCTGTAAGAAGGTTTGTCACCTCCAGGGAGCTAGCAAAGTTCCACACCATGCCCATAGCAGGAAACATGGCAACAGCACACTCCGCCCCCTCCTAGGAAAGGAGGGAACAGCGTCAAAAGGAGCCAAAGGCGCTGGCGACACCTCCGCACCGCGACCCTCGCACGGAAGCNACTGCGATAAACTGCCTGAAACTGTCCATCCTCTCACAAGGCGGAGATAGGACAGGAAGTAATACATAACAGAACAGCGCTTCTGCTCGTGAGGACACCAAACTGACATGGGAACTGGGGCGGAGCGGCGCCACCATCACAGGCACAGCTTCAAGCTCAGCGCCCTCTAGACTCCAGACCATCCCAGTGCGCTGACACCCTCATGGAGCAGTGCACCAAGACCCAGCTATTCTTCCATATGCCACCTGTCCATTATGTTGATAATATATTGTGAGAATTCCCAAGGAAAGTATGTTCGGAAACACGTCTTAAGAACATGAGATATAATAACCAAAGAATTCCAAGTTTTAACTTCAAATGACATAACTCTGTGTTTAAACAAATACTTTTCTACTGAAGGATCAGGAATTTTCAAAAGGTTGCAAAATACTAAGTAGTTCAGTTACTCTCTCAAATACTGCATATTTTTTTCTTTAGTGTAATAAAATAAGCATTTAATAAGAATCACCCATTTCTTATGGAGCCTAAGAATTCTTCTGGTTCATTTTAAGCCAAATCTTTTACATTCACAATTTTCTGGTTTAGCTGGAAGTATCTTTCATAGACCTGAATACACATTTCAACTGAATGTTCTGAAATGTGTGCATGTGGGAGGAACTCTGCTTATGAGATCTTTCTTCAATTGTTCAGACACTTAAATCATTGTTTCCAAAGCAAATTCTCCAAAATTGAATAAACTGCAGAACGAGAAGTATAACGGAGTCTCCGAAAAGGAGCTCCAATCCTTTGCCAAAACAGACCTCGAATTCTTAATCCCTTGTCCAAAAAAATTGGACCAAGGATTGACGTTTTCCACCAAGCAAGCCACATAACCGCAAATGTTTCTCATTTACTCCACTCCTGGGACATACAGCTAAAATAAAAAATTTCCTGAATACCCCAAATTTCAGATGCAATTTGGAATGCAAGTGATTCATAATGTTTTGCAGGAAACATTATGATCTTCTCTTACCAACTCAGTGTTTCTGGAATGCAATCCTTGGGAGATTACCCCCAACAAATCAGAAGGCGGAATCACTGTCAGCCATGTGACCCGAATATTAAGCTCTCTGCCCTAGCCCAGGGTGATTTTGAACCCTAAGCAATCTGCTTCTCCAGCTACTGTTCCTGTAAGAAGGTTTGTCACCTCCAGGGAGCTAGCAAAGTTCCACACCATGCCCATAGCAGGAAACATGGCAACAGCACACTCCGCCCCCTCCTAGGAAAGGAGGGAACAGCGTCAAAAGGAGCCAAAGGCGCTGGCGACACCTCCGCACCGCGACCCTCGCACGGAAGCCTGACAGTTGCAGACACTAATTCAAGTGTGAAGCTGCACAGAGCCTCAAGCTAGTTTAGGAGTCCTACTTTAACCCCACTCCCGCGTCACCCCCACTATTAAGTCACATAATAATTCCTTGGTGTATCAAGGTTGCAAAAATAATCTTTTATAGATTCCTGTTTTCTTGCAAGGAAAGGAACAAAGCTTGAAATAGAGGAAGAAAAGTACTGCACTGAATATACCAAGTGAACATAAACGCTGCCTTAGAAATCATGGTTACTAAGAAGGAGAGAAGTGTCGGTAGCTGCAATATGATTAAAAAAAAAACAAAAAGGGCGTAGAGTAGCAGACATGGGGAGTAGCAGACATGGGGAGTAGCAATAAGAGATGGAGACAAATACTTACTGACAGCATTCCATTACCTAAAGGACTCAGTACAAGCAAATTGAACAGTTAAGGGAACTCTTAGAGACAACCTGAGGGGTTCTTGGGGCAAAGCTCAGAGCTGAGCATATAACACTGAAGGTTTGGGCAAAGGGAGAGAGCTGCCGAGCCTAAAGAAATAACAGACGACAGGAAGAAATACCCAAAAAGGAATTTAAGAAAAGCTTAAAATCACTACTTAAGCATAAAAAGAAAAGAATCAAGTTTAAATAGAATAATATTCTCTAAAATATAACAATGAAGCCCCTACACAACAATGGGTTTGCCTAAATTAGATTTCATGGGTCTGTAGACAATTTTTATATTGGTAATATTGACACAGAAACAAACTGAGCCCTTTCCAAATAGGAAAAGGAGCATGTCAAGGCTGTATACTGTCACTCTGCTTATATAACTTATATGCAGAATACATCATGAGAAACACTGGGCTGGAAGAAGCACAAGCTGGAACCAAGATTGCCGGGAGAAATATCAATAACCTCAGATATGCAGATGACACCACCCTTATGGCAGAAAGTGAAGAACTAAAGAGCCTCTAGATGAAAGTGAAAGAGGAGAGTGTAAAAGTTGGCTTATAGCTCAACATTCAAAAGACTATGATCATGGCATCTGGTCCCATCATTTCATTGCAAATAGATGAGGAAACAGTGGAAACAGTGGCTGACTTTATTTTTTTGAGCTCCAAAATCACTGCTGATGGTGATTGCAGCCATGAAATTAAAAGACACTTACTTCTTGGAAGAAAAGTTATGACCAACCTAGATAGCATATTCAAAAGCAGAGACATTCCTTTGCAACAAAGATCTGTCTAGTCAAGGCTATAGTTTTTCCTGTGGTCATGTATGGATGTGAGAGTTGGGACTGTGAAGAAGGCTGAGCGCCGAAGAACTGATGCTTTTGAACTGTGGTGCTGGAAAAGACTCTTGACAGTCCCTTGGACTGCAAGGAGATCCAACCAGTCCATTCTGAAGGAGATCAGTCCTGGGTGTGCATTGGAAGGACTGATGTTGAAGCTGAAACTCCAATACTTTGGCCCACTGATGCGAAGAGCTGACTCGTTGGAAAAGACCCTGATGCTGGGAGAGACTGAAGGCATAAGGAGAAGGGGATGGCAGAGGATGAGATGGTTGGATGGCACCACTGACTCAGTGGACAGGGGTTTGGGTGGACTCTAGGAGTTGGTGATGGACAGGGAGGCCTGGCGTGCTGTGGTCACAGAGAGTCGGACGTGACCGAACTGAACTGAAACTGAGCCCATAAATTACAATTAGGATATACCTGAAGATCCTGTGAGATTAGTATGCCTCAGAAAACCATGAAAAATATAAAATACTTGAAAATAATTAATGTCTACACATTTTTTAAGAGATCAATTTAAATGTGTGGTTGGATCAACACATATCATGAACAATGTAAAAAGTGGCTTGAATACAGCTGGCTGCCAAAAGATCCTATGTTCCAAACCCTTTGGTAAGTCATCACTAACTTGCCCATACAAAAAGAACAGGAATCACACTGGTTATCCACTACCTATCTGCACTGAAAAAACCAGGCTAGGTAATAACTTAGGGAAATGAAATATTCTAAACGACTATTTTCCAGTTACTTGCAAATCTAATTCTATACATTTTCCCTTGCATTTTTCCTCTTGCCATTGTTGGTTTTAGACTCGGACTGAGTGATCAGCCTAACCCTCACGTTAAGCTATCGAGAGTTTGTCCTGAGTAAATGGCATGACGTGCGTGAAGCCTCTAGAGCAGTGCACGTGGACACACTGGAGGAGCTGAGGGCTCCCTCACTCTGGCCCCTCCCCCCTGCTCCTACCAACCTTCACCCTGCTTTCACTCCCGTAGTTTGGGGTCCAGGAGCCGAGCTTTCACATGCAGTCTGTCAACTCCCAAACACAATGTAAAGCTTCTCTGATTCTCTTAACGATCTGTCTAATGAACTTTACAGTTCAGTTCAGTCATTCACTCATGTGCAACCCCAGGCCTCCCTGTCCATCACCAACTCCTGGAGATTGCTCAAACTCATATCCACTGAGTCAGCGACGCCATCCAACCATCTTATCATCTGTCGTCCCCTTCTCCTCCTGCCTTCAGTCTTTCCCAGCATCAGGGTCTTTTCAAATGAGTCATCTCTCCACATCAGGGGATGAAAGTATTGGGAGTTTCAGCTTCAGAATGAGTTCTTCCAATGAATATTCAGGACTGATCTCCTTTAGGATGGACTGGATGGATCTCCTTGCAGTCCAAGGGACTCTCAAGAGTCTTCTCCAACACCACAGTTCAAAAGCAGCAGTTCTTTGGCGCTCAGCTTTCTTTACAGTCCAACTCTCACATCCATACATGACTACTGGAAAAATTACAGCTTTGTCTAGACAGACCTTTGTCGGCCATGTCTCTGCTTTTGAACATGCTGTCTAGGTTGGTCATGGCTTTTCTTCCAGGGAGTAAGCATCTTTTAATTTTATGGCTATAGTCACCACCTGCAGTGATTTTGGAGCCCAAGAAAACAAAATCTGTTACCGTTTCCCGAGTCCTTCTAAAAACTCCATGTCTTGATTCTTTTTCTCTTTCCCTAAATTTATAATGAGGGATCAATGGCGTTTAAGTCACAGTGAGTATCAGAGCCTGATGCTGTGTATAACACTATCCTAAAATACAGGGTACAGAATTCAATAAAACATTGTTCCCACCTAAGAGAGTTAATTATCTATGTCAGCTTGACTGGGCCACAGGGTACCCAGATAGCTATTCAGACATTATTTTGTTTCTGTGAGGATGTTTTTGTATGAGATTAACATTTTAACACATGAATTTGAGTAAAGCAGACTACCGTCTCGGAGAAGGCGATGGCACCCCACTCCAGTACTCTTGCCTGGAAAATCCCATGGACGGAGGAGCCTGGTGGGCTGCAGTCCATGGAGTGGCAGAGAGTCAGACATGACTGAGCGACTTCCCTTTCACTTTTCACTTTCATGCACTGGAGAAGAAAATGGCAACCCACTTCAGTCTTTCTGCCTGGAGAATCCCAGGGACGGGGGAGCCTGGTGGGCTGCCATCTATGGGGTCACACAGAGTCAGACACAACTGAAGTGACTTAGCAGCAACAGCAGCAGCAGGCTACCCTCTACAATGTAGGTGGGCCTCATCCAGTCAGCTGAAGTCCTAAAAAGAACAAAAGGGTCTCTCCCTTCCCCCACCAAGTAAAAGAGAATTCTTTTTTTAATTTTGACCCCAGCCCATGGCATGTGGAACTTTATTTCCCTGACCAGGAATCAAACCTGTGCCCCCTGCACTGGAAGGTAGAGTCTTAACCCCTGGAGCACAGGGAAGTTTCAAGAGAATTCTTTTGCCTGATGGCTTTTAAACTGGAAAATCCACTCTTGCGGCCTGATGGACTTTCAAGTGGGACACTGGCTCCTGCTGACTCTATAGCAGCTTTCATGTCGTCCAACTTGAAAAAGAACATCTGCTCTTCACTGTGCTACAGCAATCTGTGGCCTCTGGACTTGAGGTGGGACACTGGCTCTGAAGAGATTGAACTTGCCAGCCTCCATAACTATATAAGCCAATTCCTTAAAATGAATCTCTTTCTCAGTCTCTGTCTCTTTCTCTCTTTCTAGACGCATGGATGTTTAGATAGATATGTGCTAAGTCCCTCAGTCATGTCTGACTCTTTGTGACCCCATGGACCGTAGCCCACAGGCTCCTCTCTCCACGGGATCCTCCAGGCAAGAATACTGGAGTGGGTTGCCATGTCCTCCTCCAGGGGATCTTTCCGACCCAGGGACTGAACGCACGTCTCTTCTGTCTCCTGCACTGGCGGGTGGGTTCTTTACATCACAGATATACATATATATATATATATATCCTATTGGCCCTGTTTCTCTGAAAACCTTGAGGAATACAACACCCCCAAGAAGCTCAGAGTACAGCCACAGGGAAACACACCCAAATAAACTTTCTCCATGAAGCCTTTCCCAAACAATAACATAGAACACTGTGCCATGAGCCAAAAAAGCTATCAAATAGAAAAATTATCAATAAACATTCACTGAATGAATTAAAAGTACTTGAAAGCAGAATCTGCCAAGGATAATATCAAACCATGTAACTCATCTCCTCAAGAATTCTCATAAAGTTGGTGATCTGGTGTCAATTTACAGCTGGGCTTGCCCTTTCCTGCATATGCTGACTAGATGAGACTTCTCTGCTTTTATGAGTTAGTTACTGTTATTCGAAGCAGGTCATTTGGAAATAAATTTAAAACAGGGAGAACAGTTATAAATTAGTTCATTCCCCTCAATGTACTGAGTACAAATAAGAAGCAAATAAGCTCACTTGGATGGCAGCCAGGTTCTTCTGCTCCTGAGATGGTGCCTCATGAACAAAGCGAAGCCAGTTGGAGTGTCGCGGGTTGGTAGCATCCAAAATGTACAGGACTTCTCCCTTACTCCCCCGAACCTGAAACGTAAGAGTGCTCGAATTTACACTTGAAGTTAGTATTAGCCGTACTAAACAGATTAGCCAAACTAAAAATAACACGGTATTTTTTTCTTAAGTACCACCTTTCTATTAACAGGTGTTGAATAGATGCTGGATTAACATCCATCCCTTAAACATACATACAAATAGAGCCTGCGCTTTCATTTGACAGATCTAGATGACTCACAAATGCAATCAATTCTCAAAAACATCCTGTGTTGATACTCTTTTCTGGTCAAAATCATTTATTTGTAGGTACAGTTTAATACATGTGTCGCAAATGCAGTTGTTTAGGGGATAACCATAGTTGCAACACGTCCTTTTTTTCCCCACACAAGAGGGCAGTGCAGCTTGGTTCCTCAAGCGGCAGGGGTAGAGCTGGAACAATCATCTCAATTTCTCTCTCCACCTGCTTACTGAATCATTTCCATAGGTGGACAATCTGCTAATCTAACCAGTGGAACTGGATATCCACTGGGCTACAATTCACATTTTAACTAGTGGGTAAATAAAAAAGTTCAATTCTGTCATTTCATGGCCTGCTGAAGTCCTGCTGAACGGACAGTTGGCTCTGCTTCATGCTATAAGCCCTGCTGTTCAGATCTACTCAACTCTCAATTGAGGGAGGGAGGGCTGTAACTGCCACAGGACCAAGGACTCCACTGGACACTCTTGAATCCAAGTTGTTTTGAATCTAGCTTCTTAAAACTGCTGCACTGTAAAGCTACAGCCCCTTGCTCGGTTTAATAAAACATACACCAATCTTTACCCAGTGCTCATTTTGAGTTTATATTCAAATAGAATCAAGGAAAGGAGGAAGGAAGGAATGAGTGATTAGCACTCCATATCTCCAAGACAAAGTAACAAAAATATTAATATGAAGACTGACTCAGGGTGGGGAGAAACAAACTCCAGATTTCTAAAATTTTATTTTATAAAGTAAAGAAGAGGCTGCAAACAGTTGGACATGACTGAAGTGCCTGAGCACATACGTACCATGGTGCCAGATACTGCTAATGCCCGGGGAATCTTTCAGTGAACAAAACAGACAGACAAAGCCTGGCCCTACAACACTTAGGAGCAAACGAGCACAGACTAGAGCTTCAGTCACAGGAGGAGGACATGGAGTAAGGGGAGAAGGGCTCTTCAGGATGGAGCAGTCAGGCAGAGGCGTGCTGACGAGGTGACCGGAAAAGCGTTCTAAGTGAAGACAGGGCACAGGCCGGGTGAGAGCTCAGGAAGACCGTTTCCAAGCCAGAGGGAACAGCCAGGAAAGGACACGTAGAAAGGCCCTGAGTTGGAGGCAAATTAAGAACAGCAAGAAGGCCATGAGGCTAGGACAGAAGGAGCATGGAAAAAGCGGTGGGTGCTGAGATCAGCCAGACGGACACAGGCCAGATCACAGGCACTGACTGGAGACAAGAAAGTTACCCCCAGAGGGTGAGTTACCCAAAAGCTGCTGTGTAAAAACACCTGCTGCACGCTCTACACAGACCAGTATTTCAAGATTCCAACACGTATTTTCTGGGAAAAAAATACAGTTAGCCTTCTCCTTGTATTTCATATCTGCCATGTTTCTCAAACAGTTCCTGTTTTCTTAAGGGTCCAAGGATTCTCAATAATCATTTAAAAATCTCTGTAATAAACGGCAGACCCTCAAAAGGCAGGGATTTAATTTTCAGTACTGAAACTGATCAAAGAAGTTAACACTATAAATACCTCTTCCTTGTGTCTTGTATGTTTAGGCGTGAAGCTATGGGGATTTCTCACTAGACAACAACCTCATTCTGAGATCTGCGTTGGGAGGCCCTGAAAACCACCCTGCCCGCCTGCTCACCCATCAGTTCAGAATCCTGACGCCCACTGGGTAAAACTGAAAGTGTCCAGCCACACTGCTGGTGCAGACAGTAGTGACACAGCAACACTTCCTCAAGAGGACACCGGGCCACATTTCTTCAAGCAGAGTAAAAGAAGTAACTCTAAACATCTGAGTATAAATTCTCCTTTCCAGACTCCACCATAGCTATAGTAACAAAACTGTTTATATGACAAACAGCTAAATTAAGCAAAACAGGTAGCAATGCCACTAGATACTAAAAAAAAAAAAAAAAAAAATTCTCAGAAGTGAAATCTAAAATCTACAACTGTTTCTGAAATTCACAGAACCCAGCTAATTCTATATCAGGAAACATCAGCATGACTGCCAGGGCATATTGCATTTGAGAGGCTACCACTACTTACAGAAACAGTTAATGATCCTTCTTAGTCATACGTTTGTTACTCAGTATTAAGTATGACATTCCAATACTTTGGTGACCTGATACAGAGAGCCAACTCACTAGAAAGACCCTGATGCTGGGAAAGACTGCGGGCAGGAGGAGAAGAGGGCAACAGAGGATTAGATGGTTGGATGGCATCATGGACTCAGTGGACATGAGTATCAGCAAACTCCAGGAGACAGTGAAGGACAGGGAAGCCTAGCATGCTGTAGTCCACGCGGTCACAAAGAGCTGGACCCAACTGAGCAACTCAACAACAAATTAAGCACAATATATATCAGACGTGTTTGACATTTGAAATTCATTCTTCAAAGATGTGTAACATAACAAAGATTTCTCTGTGACTTACTATAATAAGCCCATTTTACAAAGGACATTGCTTGTTCCTTATTTTTTCAGCTTTTCCCCAGATCCCCTAGCTCCAGCTATGTTGAATGACTCAGTAACTCATTTCCAGTCCATTAGATGTTATGTACTTTCTGGTTATCTATTATCCTTTCACATCATATTTCAGCTTAAGAGACATGTGCAATTTAATTTCTTTGTAAATTATTACAAGATTGTCACTTTCAATAATCTAAATCTATATATTATTGCTTATAGTCTCCTAACAACACTATAATGACAGACTATAGTGGCCTACACGTTTACATTTGAGATAACATTTTTGTTCATTAACAGAGCTGCTGCTCATTTATTTTACTCTAAACATCTTTATCCAAATGACGCTTAAGTTCCTACCGTGTAGTCTTTACAGGCCACCTGCTTTCTCTAGTTTTCTAGTGGCTGGTCCTTTCCTCGTTTCCTCCATCCCAGTCTCCGACATTTGACTGAAGCTGTTGGATTATTGCTCACGTGACTTTTACCTTCCTACCCTAACCCCAGCATTCTCCTCACTGAAATATCTACGAGAGACATCCAAGGATAATCTAATCCATCGTTCCTCTTTCCAAAGAAATCAAATTAAAAAAAAAAAAAAGAAACTCTAGACAGATGGCTATTATTAAAGGCTCCATTTATCTATTTTGATACTGAACCCTGAGTAAAATAAATTGAACCTTTTTAAAGACTAATGAATAAAGAAGATTCAAAATTCTTCTTAGTATCATGTTCCAGCATCTGACCTTTGCAGTGAGTGTGTATTGCTTTTCCTTTCAAAACTAGTCTTCCCAATACCATCTTATTCTATTTGAATTTTCATGGAAATGAAGCGTATTAGTTAATGTCCTATTGAGGACTGTCTTCTGAATACCAGGGTCTATAAAGAAATCAGAGTACGCAATGGTGGGACGGCATCACCAACTCAATGGACCTGAGTCTGAGCAAGCTCCGGGAGATGGTGAGGGACAGGGAAGCCTTGTATGCTCCAGTCCATGGGGTGGCAAAGAGTGGGACACAACTGAGCAACTGAACAACAACAATAAAGAAGTTAAATTTTCATCTTACAATAAAATAATATTTAATGGATGCTTATTTCTGTGGCAGACAATGTTCTAAATGTTTTAAAATATGTCAATTCATTTCATTCTCATAAGCAACATATGTTTCATTACAGTGTTAAATGTAAATGCATTTTAGAGCTGCAACCTATTTAACTCTGATAATTCTGTCTTTTCCTAATATAAATATGTATTTTATTTGCTTTATGACATACAAATTTTGCTTTTAAATTCACCTCTCAAAGTATAATTATATTATAATCTCTCAAAAATCTTCATATGTTTCCTTCATCAAAATCATTTCATAATCAATATACCAATAACAATGTGTTTAACAAAAATAAATATCAACATAGAAATAAAAATTAATAATAATAATAATCTCAATTCCAAACTCTGATTTGCACAGGCTTCCTAAGCCAGCTACATAAAAATAAGTTAGCTAAATTAGGAAAGGGAAAAAAACTTTCACGTGAAAATGAAAATCTTCCTCCCTTTAATCAAGTCATTCATAGCTCTAGGACTCTATCACTGTACATTAAATGAAAATTATCATTGTGCAGGAACTTGGCAGGTTCTTGTCTCTGTCAAATGCTTCTGACATCACTTCTCAAGGCCCAAGACACTGTGCTGGACCTGTCTTTATTTCCAGATTAAAGATTAATGGCATTCATATAAAAGGAATGAATGAACTCAGAAAACATTATGCTAAGTGAAAGAATCTAGTCTTGAAAGACCATATATTATATGATTCAGTGATACAAAATGTCCAGAATAGGGAGTAAAGTAGTGGTTGCCTAGGTCTGTGAGGACTAGGAGGTAAAAGGGTCATAGCTAAAGAGTATAGAGGCTTCTTGAGGCTGATGAAAACATTCTAAAATTGATTATTGTAATGACTGTAAAACTCTGTATATATACTAAAAACCAATTTGAACAGTAAAAAAAAAAAAAAAAAAGATTAATGGAATTAAATATATCACAGTTTGCCTTCCCATCCAGCAAAGGACAGAAGAAACCACAAAAAGATTCAGCTCAACAACCAAAAAACCCTAACATGTAAATGAAAAAAGAATCAGAAATATATATAAACAATTTTTCTTTCCTTCAATTTAAATATTCTCTCTGTTAAATTGGGTCAACTATAAACAGAGAAGCTTATTTATTTTTTGGATGGTTCATGTTCATAGTAGAAGGGTCTACCATGTTACTCTATTATTTTCCTTCAATTATTTTGAATGTCTGAGAAATTTTTCACTTAGTACATACATCAGCCTTCCCAGGGCAAAAGCTAATCAGCCAGATCTGTCCCCAGACATGGTAAAATGTAACCGATGGAATTTTACTTAACAGCAGCATAGTAAAATCTAATGACAGTGAAATATAATTAGTTCCAAAAATACAACAATAATTTCCTTAATTAGAAGTCACAATATGTTATGTTATATGATTTATTAAAGAAAATATATTTTCCTTTCTGTCTTTCAACAAGACTTTTCAAAGAAGGTAATAATTTTAAAGAAGTAAGATTTAGAGCATGGATGTCTTTAGAGGATAAACTGTCATCATGTTTTTGTATTTAAATTACAGGCATTGTTTCAGCAATTGTTTTTAAATGAAGTAAGGCCAGATGCCCTGCTTTCAGTATTTAATTACCCAGACTTCTTTAGGACCACAAAAAACTAAGTGTGTTCAAACAATCAATTCTGACAGCACACTGTTGTCAGATTTAAACTAAAGAGAGACACACTTTCAGGAATCAGCAAAGATCATCCCTAGGAAACTGTAATGATTTATAGTTTCTAAGTGAAAGGCATGGCTTTTTCCTGTTGATTTTTCAAAGACTTCGGTCTCAAATTCTTCCTAGCTTTGGTGCCTTTAAACACACACACACAATCACTGTAGCATACCCGCCTTCATCTACCCCCCAACACTATCCCATAGTCCTGATTCACAGAAACCCATCCTCAGATGGGAAAGCACATGGAGAGAAAACACAGGCCTTGACAGGCCTTCAGTAATGGCCTTCACTGAGCACCATCCAGAATATAATACACCCAAGAGTAAATGACTTAAAAGGGCCGATGAACAAAGTCAAGTCTCTTTTTCATTATCAATGATTACTGCCCTAAATATTTCAAGCTGGCATTCTAGAGTGATAAAAATGCTGGACTAGAAATCAAAAAGCCAGATGTGATCCACACTTGACTGTTAGTCACGGGAGACTCATTTCCCCCAGCTGAATTACGCCATGGTCTCCTGACTTCTAAAATGGGAATGACAGTCCCTGTGCTGACCCGACTGTGGGGGCATCAAAGGACTAAGATGCATGACTGGCAGAGAACCCGCCCACCAATGCAGGAGACATGACACGATTAGATCCCTGGGTCAGGAGGATCCCCTGCATCTTCAGGAGGGCACAGCAACCCACTCCAGTATCCTTGTCTGGAGAACCCCATGGACAGAGAGGCCTGGCTAGCTACGATCCAGAGAGTCGCCACCAGTCAGGCATGACTGAAGAGACTTAGCATGGCATGGCACACTGAGGAAAGCGAGGCTCACAGCAACGAACACGTTCTCAGAGACGACGCTGCTTCCAACAGCACACACATGTACCGTCTTTCTGGCATGTCAGCTTGTTCAAAGAACATACATGAAGGATACCCTAAGAATACCATCAAACCCAAACACATACAAGTTGCCTCTGCTTGGATGCCTGAAGTGAGAGCAGGCGCCGCCACCAGGCAGTAGCTAACCCAGGTGTAGGTCAGCTCAGCTGACCTTCTTCCTTAAGTCAGATTCCAGCGTTGCTGCCCTCCCTTCAGTAGCTTTAATTTCTCTCCCAACTACAGCCCTTCCAATTTCTGAAGGCGGCAGTATGTACCTCTTTCTCCATTCTCCTCCCAGAAAATAACGCTCACCTTGTCACTTTTGTCTAAGGTGATAAATGTTCCTCCACTATCCTGGCTGCCCTCTCACAGATGCACACTATTTGTCAGAACTCTTCACACAGTACAGAATTCAGCACACACAGGACTACCAGGATGTGGGCACTATTCCTCGGTAGCTCAGCTGGTAAAGAATCCAATTCTCCTGCAATGCAGGAGATCCCAGTTCGATCCTTGGGTAGGGAAGATCCCCTGGAGAAGGGAAAGGCTACCCACTCCAGTATTCTGGCCTGGAAAATTCCATGGACAGAGACACCTGGCAGGCTACAGTCCATGGGGTTCCAAAGAGTTAGACACAACTAAGCGATTTTCACATTCACTTTTCTACTGATGCANGGAAGATCCCCTGGAGAAGGGAAAGGCTACCCACTCCAGTATTCTGGCCTGGAAAATTCCATGGACAGAGACACCTGGCAGGCTACAGTCCATGGGGTTCCAAAGAGTTAGACACAACTAAGCGATTTTCACATTCACTTTTCTACTGATGCAATTTAAAAATCACAGAAGCTGTTTTGATTGCCACATCTTACATTTAGCTGAGGCTGCCTTTATAATCATCTAATCTATATCAAGAAAGCTCTCCTGATACTGTCAAAGATGTGAAGGCAAGTTTCAACTGAGGAACTCAGTCAGGTTTATATACGTAAGCAAATCCTGCGCTTGGGCACCTGACCACTCAGAGATGGAAATCTTTTATCTGGTCCTGTCTCAATAAATATTTTATTCACTAAAAGCTCAGCTAATGTGTCTTCTTTTTTAAAACTGCCATTGCCTTCATTTCCTTTAAAAGTTAGAAAATATTTTATAAGAGGTAATGGGAGACTTAACTTCAAAAGCATTCCATACCTTGTCTTTCAAAGCACTTGTAAAATAGGACTAATTTTTTTAAAGAAGAAATAACTGACATGACAATGTGAAAGACACCGTGAAAAGCACATCATCATTTTCACAGTAAATTCATGAAGGAGCCTTAGCAGTATACCCATTGTCCCTTCCTTCCTACAGTTTTACAAACATATTCAGAGTCAGACTTCAGTGATATTTTGGATAGACAAGTTTTTTACTGCATAAAAAATAAAAAACATTTAGCTGACATTAGCTTATGACACTCACAGCTTTAGGGGTTTTCTATAAAGAACATGCAAAGGTTAGTACATAAATGCTGGCATCCATTCTGACTGCTTAGTGGCCGTCTGGTTTACTTCTTGATTTTGTCAACAATCTAAGGCAGGTGACTTCTCTGTAAGTAAAGTGTTATTTCACTAAGGAATTAGAAAACCATATTAATAAAGTTGGCATGTCACTTCCCAATTTGGTATAATCCATCAAATCCATCATATACGATTCACAAAACTTTAAATCTAGTTAACATTTTATGAGCCTATAGCATTGTCAAAATTTTAATACAGATTTGAGACTTATACAGACAACAGCCTTGAAGTCAGCTTCTGGAGAATCCTCCCTATGGTATACTAAAAGGTACACAAAATATGCCAAGTATAAAAAAATTTTAATAGCAAAATTCTAATTAACAGACACAAAAGCATTTCAAATGGTTCTTTGTGTAAAAAAACAATGATAATCTCCAAGATTCTAAGATCACAGTCTTGATGCTGTTTTTAGAAGATGATGCCTTGTATCTGAAAATTTCTGGGCAAGGTTAATAGACACACTAAATAACAAAGAGCTCTGTGCAGTCCACAGGGAGAAAAAAATGAGAGAAAAAAAAAGATCCAGGTTTCCTTTGATTCTAATTTGAGTTATTTCCTAACCCAAATTGCACTGGTAGTCACTGTGTTTGTATTTTTCCTAAATACACAGCTTTTCTACAGCTATTAATATTGAACCTACCTGGCCTATTTAATTGTACTTTACATTTATATCTTCAGAATGTATGCAACTCAATCAAGAAACAAATAAATTATCCTAGTATGAGAATACACCTAAAGCAATAAAATATTTCCCCATCACTAACGTTCATCATTTCCTTTCTTAAAATCATCCAATGATCACAGTTCTGTGCTGAATGTTTCTAAAAAGGTAACAGTTATCAGTAAACAACATTTACTGAACAACACCTACTGTGCAGTTCTTTACTGGTTATTTTAAAGTGTGCCATGAGAAGCTACAAATGAAATTCTAGAACACTGTTTCTTTATCCAACATCCTCAGTATTAATAAGGACACAGAAAACAAAATTTTTAAAAGAACTAACAAAGCCAAATCTGATTATCATAAGGTAGATATACACACAAACTTCATTCATTTCCAAAACAGCACACATAGGTGTAAAATGAGAAACTGTGCCGAGATCCTGAGGATGGACCAATGTAAAAATAAAATGTTAGCAAAGAGTGTGTTACAAAAAGCTCCCAACAGACAAGGTTTGCAAACAGAGTAGAGCTAGCAGGCGTGAGACTAGCGTGTTTGCAAAGGGCCTGCATGTAAGTAAGACTGGCCCTTGCCTGGCATGTGGGAACTCGGAGTTCTCAGGATGTCCCCCGTCAACAGTTACCGAATAAGGGTGGTTCACTGTTCCTAGACAGTATAAACACCATGGTTTGTGCTGAAAACCTGCTTTTCTTCTGGAATCTGGAATCGTGGTACATGCTAGGCAGAAGGTGGCTACAAGCCCCAGATAAAAATCTTGAGTACTAAATTTCTAATGTGCTCCCTTGTACAGAAACATCACATGTGTGTGCTCCTCCTTCATCACCGGGAAAAGAGTGAGCTCCATGTGACCTCTAGCGGGAAGGAGGGAGCGTGATGAAATCGACGCTTGGGTTCCTGCAGATTCTGCCTGTGCCTTCTTCCCTCGTGAGCCAGCTGTGTACATCACTGAAGAAAATCTTCCCCATGAGTACAACTACAAGCTGAGTTTCATGAGTCCCTTTAGGGAATCTCAGAATGTGGGGGTGATCCTGAGATTCCCCAACACATAAGATAAGGTCAGTTCCAGTTGCTGAATGGACAGCATACAAACTTGTCAACAGGAGAGGTAGAAAATCATCTAGAGATCAACAGAGTTTTATCATACGTATATGTAACTTATACAAATAAAACTGCAACCATGCAATGAAAGGAAAAAATAAGAAAAATCAAAGAAAGAAAATAAATTTAGACAGTAGGGACCATTTATTTTCACGGCCCATAATAGCAATGATATGAGATCATTGCCTTACGAACTAGGTCTAAGTCCAGTACAGGCTGTGACCCTACACCAGAGAGTATTACCACAATAGAAGAATGGTTGAGTCCTCTCGCCTGGAGAATCCCACGGACGGAGGAGCCTGGTGGGCTGCAGTCCTTGGGGTCGCTAGGAGTCAGACACGACTGAGCAACTTCACTTTCACTTTTCACTTTCATGCATTGGAGAAGGAAATGGTAACCCACTCCAGTGTTCTTGCCTGGAGAATCCCAGGGACGGGGGAGCCTGGTGGGCTGCCATCTATGGGGTTGCACAGAGTCGGACACGACTGAAGCGACTTAGCAGCAGAGCATTTTAGTCATTTTGTGAGGAGGAGGCAAGATGAATGATACTAGTAAATTTGGTTGGGAAGACAGTAAAGAATGATGGGACTCAAATTTGGTGGTTCAAACAGTAAAATCAGAGAAATAATAGGAAATAAGTGGGAAAAGTGTCCATTAGGAAGTTTTGTGCTTCATCAACAAGAAACTTCAAACATAACCACAAATCAGGATCCACCTCAGCAGGGATCAGCTTCTCAGTAACAATGCACATGAAGAAAGAGGGAAAAGTAGAAAATATGATCTAGCTGGGAAAGATGAAGGAAAATGGATGATGGGAGGCAACCAACAACTTTAATATGCAGGATGGACTGTGTATAGAGGAAAAATTTTATGAAAGGAAAAGGAATTAAACAGCCTATTACAATGACCTAGATGTGAAGTAAATAAGGCTCTGGAAAGAGGTAATGGCTATAAAAATGAAAACGATGGGTAAATGCAAAATAAACAGCTGGACGGAATCTGTTTATGGAACTGATTTAAGATACAAGCCAAGGAAAAAATGGCAAATACTCCAAAACCGCAAGCTCCAGAGATCAGTCTCATTGATACTAATAGGAGATTGAAAAAGTAATAACTATTTGAAAGGGAATAATAAACAGGAAGAGATTAGTCTGACACTCCACTTGGGGATTTTAATGTATAAAAAGAGGGCTTAAAAAGAAATGTTCTTTTGAAATAAGAAAACAGAGTTAAGGAGAGGATGAAAGATAAGGGTGGGAAGCTTATATCTTAAGAGTTTGAACCTAATACCTGAAAAATAGAGTACAGAAGGAGAAAATGAGACAGCCCACTCCTCTAAAAGGTTTGAATCCAAAACGGACAAAACCAGATAGGCATATTTAATGTAGTTATAGGAAGGAATACAAACATAAAATTTAAATAATATTTATGTCATATGCAAGCAAAGAAGACAGCAGAAAATTCTCAAATCCTCCTACACATCTAGCCCATCAGGTGGGTTTGCCAAGGATTCCTAACTCTCTATAGCTCTCACAATACAGCAGAAAAATGTTGGAAGTATGACCCTCACACATAATTCAGAGAAGGCCCTTGAGCGCCACCAGACAGTATTCACAAGGAATTACTAATTACCCTCCAAATTACAGAATGTTCAGAAAAAGAAGCCCTCTCCAAGGAGTGGATCTCTCCTTGCTCCTAAAAGATTTAGGTTCCTCATTCAAAATTTCCAGCTGTTTCCAAAATACGCAAGCAGCTCATGCAATTCAATACCAGAAAAACCACCAACCCAATCCAAAAGTGGAGAGAAGATGTAAACAGACATTTCTCCAAACAAGATATGCAGATGGCTAATAAGGTCTCAACGCTGCTCGTTATGAGAGAAATGCAAATCAAAACTATAATGAGATCACGTCACACTGGTCAGAATGGCCGTCATCAAGAAATTTACAAACAGTAAATTCCGGAGAGGGTATGGAGAAAAGGGAACCCTCTTTCACTGTTGGTGGGAATGTAAATTAATGTGGCCACTATGGAAGACAGTATGGAGATTCCTTTAAAAACTAGCAATAAAGCTGCCATGTTCTGTGCTGTGCTCAGTCATGTCCAGCTCTTTGTAACCCCACGGACCATAGCCCTCCAGGCTCCTCTGTCCATGGGATTCTCCACGCAAGAATACTGGAGTGGGTTGCAGTTTCCTACTCCAGGGGATCTTCCCAACTCAGGGATCGAACCTGCATCTCTTGCATTCCCTGTATTGGCTGGTGGATCCTTTAACCAGTGTGCCACCTGGGTTTTCAGTAAAACTGCCCTATGACCCAATAATCCCACTACTGGGCATATACCCTGAGAAGGTCATAATTGAGAAAGACACATATATCCCAATGTTCACTGAAGCACTGTTTACTATAGCTAGGACATGGAAGCAACCTAGATGTCATCAACAGATGAATGGATAAAGAAGATGTGGTACAGATATATATGACTGAATGTTACTTGGCCATAAAAGGGAATGCGTTTGAGTCAGTGCTAATGAGGTGGATGAACACAAAGCCTATTATACACAGTGAAGTAAAAAAGAGAAAAACAAATACCATATATTAATATATATATATGGAATCTAGAAAGACGGTACTGACGAACCTATCTGCAGGGCACCAATGGAGACGCAGACATAGAGAACGGGCTTATGGACACGGGCGGAGGAGGAGAGGGTGGGGCAGATGGAGAGAGCAGCATGGAAGCAGACACACCAGCACAGGTAAGGTACTCAGACCAGCTCTGGGACAGCCTAGAGGGGCGGCACTGGGTGAGAGGTGGGCGGGAGGTGGAAGGGGGGCATACGTATGGATACCTAAGGCTGATTCAGGTTGATGTCTGGCAGAAACCAACACTCTATTGTAAAGCAATTATCCTTCAACTAAAAATAAATAAAAATTTAATTATGTACTTAAAATATATATATATATAAACGAACAAAAACTTCCCAGTTGAAGGCCTTACGTCCCATCACCTGAACGTGAAGAGAAGGACAGCCTCGGCAGGCGCCCCCGCACCCGAGTTACACATGCCCTTACTGTAGCTCCTTCTCTAGAATCCTGCCGAAAGGCTCAAGTTGCCAGGAAGCAGGATCACTGGCACAGGGGCATCGCCCTGATGCAGACCACATGTCTGGCGTCAGTAATGCTCTGGCAGCCAAAGGCCTGGCAAGGAACGCCATTCAAACCTGGGACACAAATCCTACAGCAGAGGATGCTTTCTGATAAAGAAAGCTGGGGATTTTCCCCTGATCTGATTTCTTTGTAGCTGGACATGAATGCCTGGGCCTAGGGAGCTGACAGAAATGAGAACTCCCCTGGGTAAGAGCACATCAGAAAAAGAATCTTGGGCGTTCCAAGGGACCCATGAGCATGTGACCCCTTTCAGAGACCTGGAGCTTACCGGGCTGTTTCTCTGGGCTCTGACTCCCCAGCTCAGGCCACTGAGTCCTCACTCTCAAATTGCCATGCCTTTGAGAACAGCACACGGTCTGCCTGAGGAGAAGATAGGAGGACACTGGGATGAGTCCGTCCTTGCTGCTGCTAACTCCCAGGTGGCTCAGTGGTAAAGATTCCGCCTGCCAAACCACGAGGGAGACACAGAAGACCGGGGTTCAGTCCCTGGGCTGGGAGGACCCCCTGGAGAAGGAAATGGTGACCCACTCCAGGATTCTTGCCTGGAAAATCCACGTCTCTACAGAGGAGCCTGGTGGGCTACAGTCCACGGGGTCACAAAGAGAGAGATGGAAATGAGCACACACATTGCTAAGTCAGCCTTAATGTCAATCGCGTTCCAACCCTGGTAACACAGAATCCTACACTTTCATTTTTGATTTGTTTTTCCATGGGACAATCTGATACCTCATGCCCAACCTATTCCCCAAGTGACTGGGATCCTGTTCAGCTTGCTTTATACTCAATATAGTCACTCTAGTCACTGGATTCCTTTCCCTCAAGCCCAACCTTTTTAAATAAGGCACAATCATGCACTGTTAAAAACTCATCCCAAATCAGATGAAGGACAGAGCTGGTCCCTGCCAGCTGGTGCTCCTTGGTCCTCTACAGGTCAACAGTCCCACTCTTCTGAGATGGGTAATCCAGATGGCGGATTACAGTTCCCAGCCTAGCAAATGAGAGACTCCTCGGAGACCGATCTTCTACATTCTTCTCTACCTTGGGACTCAAATCCCAAACCTGAACCTGCTTCTGGGTCAGATGCTCTGCCTTTTCCTGACCAACAGCACAGGATCTGACCCTCCCTCCCCTCCCCTCAATCAGAGCATCCTAAACTACTCTTGTTCAGATGTCAAGAAAAGCTCTTGGATTTGGGGCATATTTTGACCATGATCTACTAACTGAACATAAGGAAAATCTCCCAACTGAGTATTTCCACACTGACTCAAAAACCTTCAAATCCATCCTCCTCACTGTCCTCAGAGTTCTCTCTGTAATTCACCCATCTCCCCGTGTTAATCCTTACCTAGAAGCTGCCCATTTTCTGCCAGAAGCCCAAACTCCTTGTCTGGTGTGCCTGAGACAAGACTGGTGTGCCTTGTTTCAGCTCAGCTTGTTCTATCTCCCACAGCACTACGTCCAGGCGCACACCCACACATACCTAGCCCAGATCACGTAAGAACACCACGTCCACAGCCTGCAACGTGGGGAAGCACTCACACGTCCACCCAAGTGTGGAGGCAGAGGAGCTCGCATGAGTCAGGCTCCATAACGACAGAAGGCTCTCACTTGGGTACCATGCCACTCTCACTGAACACGTTTTTGATTAAGTCAAATTCATTCCATGGAAACTGAAATATGAAAGTAAATGATACTGCTTTAAGTAACAATAGTAGGAATACAACAGCTAACCATGGAGTGATTTTAATGTGTTAGGCACTTTGCTGAGCAGCTTTATAGATGTCATATAATTTACTCCTCAAAACTATCCTATGAATTAGGTATCACATAGTGACTACATTTAATAGATAAGGAAACTGAGGCACAAGAGAATATCATGTTTCACAGCGAGTTAAGTACTAGTGTGTGTGTGTGCTGTCTCTTCAGCCTTGTCCACCTCTATGCAACCCCATGGACTATAGCCCACCAGGCTCCTCTGTCCCTGGGATTCTCCAGGCAAGAATCCTGGAGTGGGTTGCCATGCCCTCCTCCAGGGGATCTTCCTGACTCAGGGATCAAACCTGGGCCTCTTACGTCTCCTGCATTGGCAGGCAGATTCTTTACCACTAGCGCCACCTGGGAAGCCCACCCCTGGGAAGTTAAGTACTAGAGATGGAGTTTCAACCAAGAGAATCTGATTCCTGTGCCCACGACACCACACTACCTCGATACACTTACCACCTGGGTCACCAGCTGCAGTCTGATGAGCAGAATTCTAAGAGTAACTCCTCGGGACTCTCACCCTGTAGAAGGCCTTCCTATACGAGTGTAAGCGAAACCTTGAGTATGACAAGCTATCACTATGATTATGTTGTACTGCAAATGGAAGACTAATCTTGGGGAGCCTAATCTAATTGCAAGGGATGTTCAAAAGCAGAGTTTTCTCTGGTTGATAGCAGAAAAGAAGTCAGAAACCCAGAAAACATGAGAAGAATTTGACAAGAGGGAATTCTCCACAGCTGAGACGGACAAGCATCAAGGCAATCTGAGAGCAACCTCCAAAGAGATCTAGGGGCTAAAAGCAGTCCCAGCCACAGAGTCAAGAAATCAGTCTTATAACCTCAGGGAACTGAATTCAGTCAACAACCTCAAGAGCTTGAGGCAAACTGATTCTCAAAGCCTCCAGATTAAGATTACCCAGCCCTGCCAACACCCTAATATGACCTTGAAAGACCATTACATAGAGAATTTGCATAGATTTCTCACCATTATAACGGTAAGATTAAAAAAAGGGGTGGGGATGTTGCTTAAAGCCACTAAATTTAAAGTGATTACTTAAAGCCAAAAGCAGAAAACTAACACTCTTCTCCTGGTACCAAAACCTGCATTAGTTTTCTATCACTGAACAGTTACCACAAATAGCTTAAAACTATACCTATTTCCTATCTCCGAGTTCCGTAGGACAGAAGTCTGGATGAGCTTGACAGGATTCTCTGCTTAGAGATTTTGGAGAAGACTGTATCCAGGAATCTGCTTTCAAGTTCACTCAGGTTGTTGGACAAAGTCAGTTCCATGAAGCTGTAGGACACAAAGAGGCCTCAATTTCTTGCTTCTTTCACTCAGATGAGATGACGAACAATGATTTATAATCTACAAATGGGGTTTCCATGGTGGCTCAGACAGTAAGGAATCTGCTTGCAATGCATGAGACCCAGGTCCAATCCATGGGTCAAGATCCCCTGGAGAAGGAAACTGCAAACCCACTCCAGTACTCCTGCCTGGAAAATTCTATGAATAGAGAGAAGACAAGAGTGAGCGACTAACCCTTTCATTTTTATGTATAAAGAATGTGAATGCCTTTAAATAACTTACATTTAATGTAAGGAATTTAGTCTCACAGTAAGTGAAAGACAGGGAGAGAAAGAAAAGAGAAGGGACCAACTATGTATTCTTTTTCAATTTTAATACTAATCCTTGGGTTACAATCAGTTTTTCTTACAGAATAAAAAATAAATGCTTCTACATATCCCACTTCATCTGCTGCTGCTGCTGCTAAGTCACTTCAGTCGTGTCCGACTCTGTGTGACCCCATAGACGGCAGCCCAGCCCACCAGGCTCCCCCGTCCCTGGGATTCTCCAGGCAAGAATACTGGAGTGGGTTGCCATTTCCTTCTCCAATGCATGAAAGAGAAAAGTGAAAGTGAAGTCGCTCAGTCTGTCCGACTGTTAGCGACCCCATGGACTGCACCCCACCAGGCTACTCCGTCCATTGGGTTTTCCAGGCAAGAGTACTGGGGTGGGGTGCCATTGCCTTCCCCGCCCACTTCATCAGTTCTCTCTAAATCTTAAGCTTTAAATTACATGTTTTACATTTATTATAGAGCTGCCTGAGGACACTTCCACTAGTGTATATAGAGATACCAAACGTATCAAGAATTTAACACATGAAATTACTGACTGTAAATATTTTTCTATTACTTTTTCACCTCATAAAGACATATTAAATCATTAAACATACAGATGCAGAACCCACTAAAGAGGAGAAGTTGGGAAATTGAAGCCGAAAAGGTATTATGTAACATTAGCTTGAGTTTTTTAAAGTGTGCTTACAAATCTAGGACTTTGCTCAACTGAGTGTTTTTAATTTTACAACAAACGACCTTTTAAGATAAGTCATCTAAAATTACAAAGTGACAAAAACACCTTCTTTGTCCAGAGATACCTCATTTTACTGGCAGCTCTTAGATCAAAAATAGGAAACACTTGCCCCATGCACATACAAAAACCCTAATATTAAACTCTAATGACCATCTCACTGGGCCCAGGACTTTACCTTCCAAATGTGTTCACTGGGTGAAATGGAAACAACATTGGAAAGTTGCCTGCAACGAACTCCTGCAAGTCAGAACAACTTACGACATGTGGGTATTATGTTCTGTATCATGAATACATAAGATTTTACTTTCATTAACAAAAAGTCCCTTACTAACTCTAAAATCACTGCTTTACTCATCTGTTGTTACACAATTATACTTGCGTTTAATAGATCTCTGGACTTCCCTGGTGGCTCAGAGGTTAAAGCGTCTGCCTCCAATGTGGGAGACCTGGGTTCAATCCCTGGGTTGGGAAGATCCCCTGGAGAAGGAAATGGCAATCCACTCCAGTATTCTTGCCTGGAGAATCCCATGGATGGAGAAGCCTAGTAGGTTACAGTCCACAGGGTCACAAAGAGTCGGACACGACTGAGCAACTTCACCTCCACCTCCTTAATAGATCTTTACTACAGAAATATCTATAGCTCTTGATCTTTTACCTCAATAAGAACTGGAAATGTCCCTATACAATATCACAAGACCATACATTATTAAAAGATGATTTTTTTTAATTTATTTTAGAAAGGTAATTTTGTGCATATACTTCACTTACATAATGTTTTCTACAGGATTTTGAATACCAACCCATAATCAAACATACTCAGGTTTCTCCAACTAGAAGTATCAACAGCCATGCTAAGTAAGTTAAGAACAGAAGGCTATAAATTGCCTCACATTGGTTCAAGTTAGACTCTACTACTAAACAAGTTATCTAAAAAAAAAAATTTGGTTTTCAGAGCTTTTTAGATTCCTGATTTCCAGGTAAAGATCTATAGACCTAGAGGTTAAAATGAGTAGTTAAACAACCCATAAGAGTCTTTTTTCTCCACAGAAATGACATAAATGTCTGAGAATGATAACAGGTGCTCTGGCACACTTAGTACAGTGCCACAGAATTAAAGAAAAATACGCTAATTTACCTAGGAGCAAAGACCTTTTCTGTGATAAATCTGTGAAAGGTTGCATGGACAGCAGGGAATCTATAAAAGAGCTAAAAAAACAGATTTTCTTTGTGGAGAATTATTCCCACATTCTCTATGACCTAGATGTGGAGCACATAGATTAAAAACAGAGCACGAGATCTACAGTCTCTATCTACGTAAGAATGTGTTCCTCTTGGGTCACCTACAATCCACCTTCTAATACACAAACTGAAGACAAGATGCAGTATCCCCTCCTCTGGGCTTTGAAAGCTCTGACACTTGAAAAATGCAAAACTGTCATCTTCAACAGGGACAAAAGACGACCTATGTGTTTCAACTGATCTCTGGGGCCGGAGAGAAGAAAAAGTATAACTTTAAAAACATGCTTCGTTAATCAAAAGTTTAAAAATAACAAATATGCACATCAAAACATTAATTGCTTAAGCTGTCCTAAAAACTCTTCTGAGAACAAAGAACTTTCGTAGCAGTCATTCATCTTAGAGTAAGGAAACTATAGGCCAATGTATTAAATGGAATTTATTCAGGCCCATGCACATTAATCTTCTTTATATAAAAAGAAAGCACAAAATTCTACAGGTAGAAATGTAAGCAATCTTTCAGTAGTGTTTGGTGCAGCGTCTCTGTGTACAGAGTGGTCACCTCATGCTAGTGTTTCTGACTTGTAGAGATACCATACCTGTCCTGAGAAAAAATTCATTAAATTAGCTTTTGTATATTCAAAATAAATTAGAGTTTCAATTTGTTACTAAAAAACAGACCAAAGTAACTACACAGCTTATATACTCAGATGCAAATAAATCAAGTTGTTCGTAAAGAGAATACTAGCTTGCCCGTTGTTCTCACATTTAATTTACTACATAATAGCCAAAGGTCTTGGCAAACATAAAAAATGTAAACTACACTGAACACAAACAGAGCCTGTGCTGCTGTGATATTAAAGAATTAACAGATGGTTGGCACCAGGAGGCCGGCACATATATAAAAAAATAAAAAACTAGAAAGAAAAGTAAATAAAAAGATAAATGTGTACAAATTCAACAAGGTATATCTGAACCTCGTTTGCCATTTTGGAGAAATAACCCTCCTTGTCAACACACAAGTGATCTGGAATCCCTATTAGGACCTATGATCTGAGGTCTTGAGAAAATGCCCAGGCTTGGTTAACTGATACATGAACTACAGTGAAGAAGCCAACCGAACTCTGCAAGAGAATACTGCGTAAGGAGGGCCAGGAGGGCGAGGAGGAGAGGGGGTAAGTGGAGACAGAGGCGGACAGGAAGCAGGGATGAGGCAGTGAGGAAGAGGAGTGGGCACTGGTGAGCAGGAGAGAGGGGAGAAGGGAGAGGAGCAGGAGAGCGGGCAGAAGGGGAGTGCCCGCCAGGCCCCCACTCCGGCATCAAGCCCACACACCCCAACTAGACTGTGTGCAGAGCCACACAAAGATGCAGTGACCTAAATTGAAAAGAGAAGACACAGTCAACTTTTCTATTATTTCACAGTGATAAGTGACTCAGTGTGTCAAGCACTGTACTAGGCACTGAGGCACACAGATAATAACTATGCCCCTTTTCACTGCATTCATTGAACATGTTTAGTTTACACTGAGAAATCAAAGATCAACAGCAAATCATATTCAATCCCTGTGAGCGAGCTTAGGACCCAGGGAGCAGGGACAGACACCCCAATAAACACCTTTAAGAGTGACCTGCCTCAGGTATTCCAAGAGCAGTGAGGAGAGGCCCCCCTCCACCATCGTCAGTTCAGTAGAAAGTGGAGGGGACACAAGCAGGAAAGTAAGTGAGACTTGCTGAGTCGTGTACAACTCTTTGCGACCCCATGGACTATACAGTCCACGGAACTCTCCAGGCCTGCATACTGGAGTGGGTGGCCTTTCCCTTCTCCGGCGGACCTTCCCAACCCAGGGATGGAACCCAGGTCTCCCACACTGCAGGCAGCTTCTTTACCAGATGAACCCCAAGGGAAGCCCCGGTGGCAGAAGCAAAGGCACATGTAGAGGTTAATGGAACGTAAAACTGAAGGGTTCAGGGAGAAGTAAGTGTGAAGCAAGCCCAGGAAGAGTTTACCTTGAAGAGGCAAAACTGGACACCTACTATGTGCTAGGCTTTTGTGAACAGAACTGGTTTTTGTCTAGCTTTTCAAAATCTCTAGTACGTGGAAGATGACATAGATCCACTGTGCCAGTTTCCATCTGGGAGAGGAACACCCTTTCCAGCAAAGCTGCGACCTTCACCCAGCTTAACTCAAACACTGTCCACACAGGAACTCTCTGCCAGAAAGGCTTTTCTCATGTTGATTAGAAACATGTTTCACTCTACTTTCACACAGTGATTTTTTTTTTTTTTTTCAGTTCTGTCCTGAAACAGGAAAGCTAACCCTTCACCATCTTTCACACAATAACTTGTGTGGTTTAGTTGCTCAGTTGTGTCCAACTTTGTGACCCCATGGTCTGTACCCCGTCAAGATCCTCTATCCATGGGATTTCCCAGGCAAGAATATTGAAGTGGGTTGCCATTTCTTCCTCCAGGGGATCTTCCCAACCCAGGGATCAAACCTGTGTCTCCTGCATTGGCAGGTGGATTCTTTACCACTGAACCACCAGGAAAGCGTTCTCATACGACAACTCATTAAAACATGCAAAGACAGCTATTTGATTCTGCTCCTGCTTTTCTTCAGGTTAAGAAACTCAGTTCCCTGCTTACTGATTTCCAACTCACAGTTTTCAAACCCTTTGTTTTGTGGCTATACTCTGTTGAATGTCAGCTGTTTGTCCATTTCCAGATCCTTACCAAACACCCAGAGCTTGACATGACCCTCCTGATGCGGTCTGACCAGCATGTAGTAAAATGGCATTCTTCTCTCCCATGATCACACGATTTTATTTCTGTATTTGCAGTCTGGATTTTTGATCTAGCCACCATGTAATATTGCTAACCAAAATGTCCACATAAAGCAAGTGAACCCTTAAGACATCTGCATATGAGTCAATGTCAAGTCCGGTATCCCCCATCTAGAACTTGGAAAGTTGACTTTACAATGACCCTTGTTTAATTTCATCATAGAGGCATCTGGTCTATCACTCTAGTTACTAACCGCTTTTGGATAGTGAGTACATGTCTCAAAATAGTATCTCTCCTGCATACCCATTAGGATGGCTACTGTGAAAGAAATGGAAAGTGGTGATGGGGGGAGCTCTTCAAGACAGCAGAACAGGAAGAACCTGAAATTAGCGCCTCCCAAAGACACAATGAATACACAGCTACATCTGGATCAACCTCCTCTGGAAAGAACCTGAGAACTAGCTGAATAGCTGCTCCACAACAAAGGATAAGAAGGACCACATCAAGACAGAGAGGAGGGGCAAGAAGAGCTGCTGCCAGAACCCCCACCCCAGCCTGAGGGCACATGATAGGAGGGAGCTCCTCAGGTGGGCGCTTCTCCTGGAGGACCGAGAGGCTGGTCCCCACGGCGTGCACTGCAGCCCCTGTGGTCTACACTGAGAGACAATCTACCAAAACACCTGCCTTAGAGAACCAAAGGGTTGACATCTAAGGGTCTCAAAGTGCTACAGGAAACGAAGACTCTCTTCTTATAAGATTCTCTTCTTAAGGGCTTTCAAGTAGCCTCACTGAGTTGAAACACAGCAAAATAACAGCATTTTGAAAAATGTCAACACTACGTGAGGGAGAGCCATTTTTGAATCTACAGGCATCAGCTGAAGGGGTGAGGAATGGTGGACATGCTCCCCACAGACTGGCGGAGGCCAGTTGTTTCCCACCTAATCTGCTAGCACGCGAGCTCCACTTGGGCAGTGACTGCAGAATTGGTCAGCCCCTCTGCTGAAGCCAGAGCGCCCAGGCAGCTGCAGTTCTACCTTGTTCCCTGTGCTGCGGCGCGCAGGGGCGAGAGGTCACAGTGCTTTCACACTCCCTGGCTAGACTGATAGGCATGCACAGAATAGGCACTCACTCTCCAGCTGCAATCCTGAAGCCTGCAGGCTGGCACACTCAATTCACTTTCCTGCTGCCTTCCTGAAGCAAGAGTACAAGCCCCACCCCTTACTCTCCAGCTGCCCCGCTAAAGCCACGGAGGGTGCAAGCCACTCCGGGGACACCCCGGGATCACCTGGCCATGCTGGCCAAGGGGGCTGGCATTCCCCACAAGACTACAACAATAGATAACACAGCTCTTGACGGGCCACTACCACCAGCGCACTGCCCAGACCGTGGACTGAAACGCAACCCCTGCCTTTCTGTGAAAGCCTGGAGCTTCCCCCTAAGGAATACGATTCAAGTTTACCCACGTCTAGAGAGGTAAGAGCAGCCTCCCAAGGAAAGTAAGTAAGGAAATACCATCCTCCACATGCCCCTGACCTCACAAATGCACAATAAGACTCCCCAGAAAGTGGCTTATATACCTGACAAAAGGATTGATTCGATTTTTCAACTGTCACCCCGGGGACAACTCTAATCCTCCTGGTCTGGAGGTCATCAGGGATGATAACTGCAGCTACACAGGACTGTATATACCTGCAAAGCTTAAAAGTTGCTGCCTGAGGGTCTGGCTTCTAATCACCCTGAAACTAGGCAATAAATCAGATTCCTCCCCTTGGAACACTGGCAGGTCTTGACATGCCCTCAATAACATAACATATGGAGAATAAATCATGTGCCATATACAACCATAAAGAATCATAAAACAATCAAGACCCAGGGCAGAACTGAACAAGAAGGATCATCACTTACCTAAGGACACTCCACCTACACCAACAAAGGTAGCAGTTTTGCCTAAAGCATAGCAATGACAACAGCCAGCCAAGCAAAATGAGCTAACAACAATGAAACGTTCCAAATGAAAAAAAAAAAAAGACAAAATCTAAGAAAAAGACTTTAGTGAAATGAAAGTAAGTAATCGACCGGATAAAGAACTCAAAGTAATAGTCATAAAATTACTCATCAAACTCAAGTAATTACTCATAAAATTACTCATCACGAGTTTGATCAAACTCATCAAACATGAGCACGGTGAGAACTCCAAAGAAGAAATACATAATATAAGAATGAACAAATCAGAGTAACTAATCAAAACAGAACAGAGTAACTAAAATGAAAAATGTGTTAAATGGAATCAACAGTGGATTAGATAAAACAAAAGNAAACTCATCAAACATGAGCACGGTGAGAACTCCAAAGAAGAAATACATAATATAAGAATGAACAAATCAGGGTTTAAGAACAGAGTAACTAAAATGAAAAATATGTTAAATGGAATCAACAGTGGATTAGATAAAACAAAAGAATAGATCACCAATATGGAAGACAGAGTAATGGAAATCACCCAATCAGATCAGCCAAAAGAACAGAAGAACATTTTAAAAGGAGGACACTTTAAGGAACCTCTGAGACAACACCACCCATACTAACATTTGCATTATAGGGGTCCTAGAAGAGAAAGGGAATAGATCACCAATATGGAAGACAGAGTAATGGAAATCACCCAATCAGATCAGCCAAAAGAACAGAAGAACATTTTAAAAGGAGGACACTTTAAGGAACCTCTGAGACAACACCACCCATACTAACATTTGCATTATAGGGGTCCTAGAAGAGAAAGGGAGAGAGAAATGGACAGAAAACCTATCTGAAGAAATACAGCTCACAACTTCCCTAATCTGGGGAAGGAAACAGACAACCAAGTCCAAGAAGCATCAGTTCAGTTAGTTGAGTTGCACAGTCGTGTCCGACTCTTTGCGACCCCATGAATCGCAGCACGCCAGGCCTCCCTGTCCATCTTGAACTCCCCAGAGTTCACTCAGACTCACGTCCATCGAGTCAGTGATGCCATCCAGCCATCTCGTCAGTCGTCCCCTTCTCCTCCTGCCCCCAATCCCTCCCAGCATCAGAGTCTTTTCCAATGAGTCAACTCTTCGCATGAGGTGGCCAAAGTACTGGAATTTCAGCTTTAGCATCATTCCTTCCAAAGAAATCCCANAGCTACATCTGGATCAACCTCCTCTGGAAAGAACCTGAGAACTAGCTGAATAGCTGCTCCACAACAAAGGATAAGAAGGACCACATCAAGACAGAGAGGAGGGGCAAGAAGAGCTGCTGCCAGAACCCCCACCCCAGCCTGAGGGCACATGATAGGAGGGAGCTCCTCAGGTGGGCGCTTCTCCTGGAGGACCGAGAGGCTGGTCCCCACGGCGTGCACTGCAGCCCCTGTGGTCTACACTGAGAGACAATCTACCAAAACACCTGCCTTAGAGAACCAAAGGGTTGACATCTAAGGGTCTCAAAGTGCTACAGGAAACGAAGACTCTCTTCTTATAAGATTCTCTTCTTAAGGGCTTTCAAGTAGCCTCACTGAGTTGAAACACAGCAAAATAACAGCATTTTGAAAAATGTCAACACTACGTGAGGGAGAGCCATTTTTGAATCTACAGGCATCAGCTGAAGGGGTGAGGAATGGTGGACATGCTCCCCACAGACTGGCGGAGGCCAGTTGTTTCCCACCTAATCTGCTAGCACGCGAGCTCCACTTGGGCAGTGACTGCAGAATTGGTCAGCCCCTCTGCTGAAGCCAGAGCGCCCAGGCAGCTGCAGTTCTACCTTGTTCCCTGTGCTGCGGCGCGCAGGGGCGAGAGGTCACAGTGCTTTCACACTCCCTGGCTAGACTGATAGGCATGCACAGAATAGGCACTCACTCTCCAGCTGCAATCCTGAAGCCTGCAGGCTGGCACACTCAATTCACTTTCCTGCTGCCTAGCTACATCTGGATCAACCTCCTCTGGAAAGAACCTGAGAACTAGCTGAATAGCTGCTCCACAACAAAGGTTAAGAAGGACCACATCAAGACAGAGAGGAGGGGCAAGAAGAGCTGCTGCCAGAACCCCCACCCCAGCCTAAGGGCACATGATAGGAGGGAGCTCCTCAGGTGGGCGCTTCTCCTGGAGGACCGAGAGGTTGGTCCCCATGGCGTGCACTGCAGCCCCTGTAGTCTACACTGAGAGACAATCTCCCAAAACACCTGCCTTAGAGAACCAAAGGGTTGACATCTAAGGGTCTCAAAGTGCTACAGGAAACAAAGACTCTCTTCTTATAAGACTCTCTCCTTAAGGGCTTTCAAGTAGTCTCACTGAGTTGAAACACAGCAAAATAACAGCAGTTTGAAAAATGCCAACACTATGTGATGGAGAGCCATTTTTGAATCTACAAGCATCAGCTGAAGGGGTGAGGAATGGTGGACATGCTCCCCACAGACTGGCGGAGGCCAGTTGTTGTGTTTCCCACATAATCTGCTAGCACGCGAGCTCCACTTGGGCAGTGACTGTAGAATTGGTCAGCCCCTCTGCTGAAGCTGGAGCGCCCAGGCAGCTGCAGCTCTACCTTGTTCCCTGTGCTGCGGAGGGCAGGGGCGAGAGGTCACAGTGCTTTCACACTCCCTGGCTAGACTGACAGGCATGCACAGAATGGGCACTCACTCTCCAGCTGCAATCCTGAAGCCTGCAGGCTGGCACACTCAATTCACTTTCCTGCTGCCTTCCTGAAGCAAGAGTACAAGCTCTGCCCCTTACTCTCCAGCTGCCCCGCTAAAGCCACGGAGGGTGCAAGCCACTCCAGGGACACCCCGGGATCACCTGGCCATGCTGGCCAAGGGGGCTGGCATTCCCCACAAGACTACAACAATAGATAACACAGCTCTTGACGGGCCACTACCACCAGCACACTGCCCAGACCGCGGACTGAAACGCAACCCCTGCCTTTCTGTGAAAGCCTGGAGCTTCCCCCTAAGGAATACGATTCAAGTTTCCCCACATCTAGAGAGGTAAGAGCAGCCTCCCAAGGAAAGTAAGTAAGGAAATACCATCCTCCACATGCCCCTGGCCTCACAAATGCACAATAAGACTCCCCAGAAAGTGGCTTATACACCTGACAAAAGGACTGATTCGATTTTGCAACTGTCACCCCGGGGACAACTCTAATCCTCCTGGTCTGGAGGTCATCAGGGATGATAACTGCAGCTACACAGGACTGTATATACCTGCAAAGCTTAAAAGTTGCTGCCTGAGGGTCTGGCTTCTAATCACCCTGAAACTAGGCAATAAATCAGATTCCTCCCCTTGGAACACTGGCAGGTCTTGACATGCCCTCAATAACATAACATATGGAGAATAAATCATGTGCCATATACAACCATAAAGAATCATAAAACAATCAAGACCCAGGGCAGAACTGAACAAGAAGGATCATCACTTACCTAAGGACACTCCACCTACACCAACAAAGGTAGCAGTTTTGCCTAAAGCATAGCAATGACAACAGCCAGCCAAGCAAAATGAGCTAACAACAATGAAACGTTCCAAATGAAAAAAAAAAAAAGACAAAATCTAAGAAAAAGACTTTAGTGAAATGAAAGTAAGTAATCGACCGGATAAAGAACTCAAAGTAATAGTCATAAAATTACTCATCAAACTCAAGTAATTACTCATAAAATTACTCATCACGAGTTTGATCAAACTCATCAAACATGAGCACGGTGAGAACTCCAAAGAAGAAATACATAATATAAGAATGAACAAATCAGAGTAACTAATCAAAACAGAACAGAGTAACTAAAATGAAAAATGTGTTAAATGGAATCAACAGTGGATTAGATAAAACAAAAGATCACCAATATGGAAGACAGAGTAATGGAAATCACCCAATTAGATCAGCCAAAAGAACAGAAGAACATTTTAAAAGGAGGACAGTTTAAGGAACCTCTGAGACAACACCACCCATACTAACATTTGCATTATAGGGGTCCTAGAAGAGAAAGGGAGAGAGAAATGGACAGAAAACCTATTTGAAGAAATACAGCTCACAACTTCCCTAATCTGGGGAAAGAAACAGACAACCAAGTCCAAGAAGCATCAGTTCAGTTAGTTCAGTTGCGCAGTCGTGTCCGACTCTTTGCGACCCCATGAATCACAGCACGCCAGGCCTCCCTGTCCATCATCAACTCCCAGAGTTCACTCAGACTCACATCCATCGAGTCAGTGATGCCATCCAGCCATTTCATCCTCGGTCGTCCCCTTCTCCTCCTGCCCCCAATCCCTCCCAGCATCAGAGTCTTTTCCAATGAGTCAACTCTTCGCATGAGGTGGCCAAAGTGCTGGAATTTCAGCTTTAGCATCATTCCTTCCAAAGAAATCCCAGGGTTGATCTTCAGAATGGATTGGTTGGATCTCCTTGCAGTCCAAGGGACTCTCAAGAGTCTTCTCCAGCACCACAGTTCAAAAGCATCAATTCCTCGGGGCTAAGCCTTCTTCACAGTCCAACTCTCACATCCATACATGACCACAGGAAAAACCATAGCCTTGTCTAGACGGACCTTAGTCAGCAAAGCAATGTCTCTACTTTTGAATATACTATCTGCTGCTATGTCACTTCAGTCGTGTCCGACTCTGTGCGACCCCAGAGACAGCAGCCCACCAGGCTCCCCCATCCCTGGGATTCTCCAAGCAAGAACACTGGAGTGGGTTGCCATTTCCTTCTCCAATGCATGAAAGTGAAAAGTGAAAGTGAAGTTGCTCAGTCGTGTCTGACTCTTAGCAACCCTGTGGACTGCAGCCTACCAAGCTCCTCTGTCCATGAGATTCTCCAGGCGAAAGTACTGGAGTGGGGTGCCATTGCCTTCTATCTAGGTTGGTCATAACTTTTCTTCCAAGGAGTAAGCGCCTTTTAATTTCATGGCTGCAATCACCATCTGCAGTGATTTTGGAGCCCCAAAAAATCAAGTCTGCCATTGTTTCCACTGTTTCCCCATCTATTTCCCATGAAGTGATGGGACCAGATGCCACGATCTTCGTTTTCTGAATGTTGAGCTTTAAGCGAACTTTTTCACTTTCCACTTTCACTTTCATCAAGAGGCTTTTTAGTNAGATGGGACTACCAGACCACCTGACCTGCCCCTTGAGAAATCTGTATGCAGGTCAGGAAGCAACAGTTAGAACTGGACATGGAACAACAGACTGGTTCCAAATAGGAAAAGGAGTACGTCAAGGCTGAAGAATCCCAAACAAGATAAACCTAAGGAGATCCTCACCAAGACATTACAATTAATATGTCAAAAGTGAAAGACAGAATTTCAAAAGAAACAAGAGAAAAACAACTAGTCAGGTATAAGGAAACATTAGTAAGACCATCAGTGGAATTCTCAGCAGAAACTGCACAAACCAGACAGGAGTGCCATGATATGTTCAAATGTAGAAAGGAAAAAAATTAAGAGTATACAACACAATCATCATTCAGAACTGAAGGAGAGAGCAAGAGCTTTTCAGACAAGCACAAACTAAAAGAGTATATCACCACTAAAGCAGCCTTATAGGAAAAGTGAAAGAGAACTCAATGAAAAATGAAAGCCTGTAACTAGAAATAAGAAAACATGAGAGAAAAATTTCTCACTGGTAAGGGCAAAATATATAGTGAAGGTAGTGACTCAACCACTTATAAAGCTAGTATGATGATTAAGAGATAGAAA
This sequence comes from Oreotragus oreotragus, assembly GCA_006410675.1. Classification (NCBI taxonomy): domain Eukaryota; kingdom Metazoa; phylum Chordata; class Mammalia; order Artiodactyla; family Bovidae; genus Oreotragus; species Oreotragus oreotragus. The sequence goes on along the minus strand of SJYX01019198.1, from coordinate 122,321 downwards.
TAGTAAAATCAACCATAATAACTAGTAGAAAAGGGATACACAAAATAAAAACATAATGACCTACAAAACATGAAATGTGGCCTGGGGAGTTAAAAATGTAGTGGTTTTAGAATGAAATTGAACTTAAGTTCAATTAAGGCTGACTGCTTTAAATACAGATTGTTATATATGAACTTCATTGTTAACATAAATCAAAAGCCCAAAACAAAAATATAAGACAAAGGAACCCTAACATAATACTAAAGAAAATCAACAAATGACAAAGGAACAGACCAAGAGAAGAAAAATAACAGAAAAATAAAAAAGCAACCAGAAAACAGTTAACAAAATGGAAGTAAGTGCATGTCTATCAATAATTACTTTAAATGGGGGAAGGAGAGGGAAGGATGAATTGAGAAAGCAGCACTGGCATACATACATCATCATGTGTAAAACAGCTAGTGGGAAGCTGCTGCATAGTACAGGGAGCCCAGCCTAGCACCACGTGACGACCTACAGGAGTGGAACGGAGGGAGAGGAGATATACATATATATATGTTGTTGTACAGAACCAACACAACATTGTAAAACAATATTCCCCCAACAAAAAAATAAATTTAAAAAATATAAATGATCCAAATTCTCAAATCAAGAAGCACAGGACAGTTGGATGGATTAAAAAACAAAAAACAAAAAAACACCTACCTATATGCTAAATATAGGAGACATGCTTTAGATCTAAAGACTCACAGGCTGAAAATGAAGGGATAGAAATAGAAATTCCATGTAAATATAATAAAAAGAAAGCTTGGATAGCAATACTTTTATAAAATAGACTTTAAAATAAAGACTATTAACAAAAAACATGCAAGAGCATTACACAGTCAAAAAGGGGTCAATCCAACAAGACAATGTAACATTTTTTAATATTTATACATCCAACACAGGAGCAACTGAGTATATAAAGCAAGTATTAATGGACATAAAGAAAGAATTTCTCAATAATACGAAAATAGTAAAGGACTTTAACATGCCACGAACATAAACAGATCATCCAGAAAGGCTGAAAATGAAGGGATAGAAATAGAAATTCCATGTAGATATAATAAAAAGAAAGCTTGGATAGCAATACTTTTATAAAATAGACTTTGAAATAAAGACTATTAACAAAAAACATGCAAGAGCATTACACAGTCAAAAAGGGGTCAATCCAACAAGACAATGTAACATTTTTTAATATTTATACATCCAACACAGGAGCAACTGAGTATATAAAGCAAGTATTAATGGACATAAAGAAAGAATTTCTCAATAATACGAAAATAGTAAAGGACTTTAACATGCCACGAACATAAACAGATCATCCAGAAAATCAAGGAAACACTGGCCTTAAATGATATATCAGATAAACTTAATAGATATATATACATAATCAATCTACCCAAAATCTGCATATTATACATTCTTTTCAAGTGCACATGCAACATTCTAGCGGATGTTAGGCCACAAAACAAATCTCAATAAACATAAGAATACTAAAATAATATCAACCATCTTTTGGGGACACAAAGGTATGAAATGAATAATCAATTATAAGAAAACTGGAAAAAATAAACACAAAGACATTAAACAGCACACTACTACACAACCAAAGGATCGATGAAGAAATAAAAGAGTATTTTTAAATATTTTCAGACAAATAAGAATGGAAACACAGCTTTCTAAAATTGAGGGGATGTTTCTATGTAAAGGATCATGTCATTTGCAAACAGTCAGAGTTTTATCCCACTGCTGGGCATATACACCGAAGAAACCAGAATAGAAAGAGAGTTCATTGCAGCACTGTTTATAATAGCCAGGACATGGAAACAACCTAGATGTTCATCAGCAGATGAATGGATAAGAAAGCTGTGGTACATATACACAATGGAGTATTACTCAGCCATTACAAAGAATACATTTGAACCAGTTCTAATAAGATGGATGAAACTGGAACCGATTATACAGAGTGAAGTAAGCCAGAAAGAAAAACACCAATACAGTATACTAACACATATATATGGAATTTAGAAAGATGGTAATGAGGACCCTGTATGCAAGACAGCAAAAGAGACACAGATGTGTAGAGCGGACTTTTGGACTCTGAGGGAGAGGGAGAGGGTGG
>SJYX01019198.1:68078-94377 GCA_006410675.1 Oreotragus oreotragus | reverse complement strand
GAGCTGTAGTTTGAAATACTGAAGAAAATATTACAAAAAGAGAAGATCCTGGAGATTTAAAAACAAAGATTATTGAGAGTTTTAGCAACATTACTCCAATGGATTTTGGTCTTAGACCAAGTCTGAGCAGGTAGAGAACAGAAGAAAATTTATCTCAGACTCCAAACCAGCTGGGGAAAAGTGTGCAGAAAGACTTCTACTTAAAGAAGGAACAGAATACAATACAGACAACTGCACACATTCCACCAAACTAACAATGAGAAGCATTTACAACGGAGCACTGGTTTCCAACTCCAAGCTCTATAATTGGTCTGAGGCTCCAGAAATCCAGAATTCCTTTGCTAATGCAGTTAATTTCAAATGAGAACCCTGAGGTATCAAGGAGACTTAAGGAGAGAGGAGACAGTCTCTTCAGACCCCAACCTCAAGTCCTGGTGGCCAACACAAAGGGAGGCTTAGGTGCCGGTGAATGCCCTGAGCAGTGGGCATCGGTGAACACCAAGCTGCCCCTCAGCAGGGAGAGGGGAGGCTGCAGGAGACAAGGTCAATGCTCCCTACTGAAACCCTCAGGCCCCTCTGCACCTGGCCCACACTAACAGGGACTCATGCACACCAGTAAGTACAATCCTCACCCGTACCTCCAAGCCTTCTGGCATGAAATGCCCCCTAGGGGCCCTTGGCCTTGTCCACCATAACTGCTGGCACCATAACCAAAATATAAACTGACAAAGAGCTATCACGCCATGTGCTCTCTTGCATGGCGTCACTTTGCAGACACCATACCACTACCTGGCTCCCGCTCATAACCACAGCATAGGTAACCACTGGCTTGAGAAGGACCACACATCTGAGAGCTGCAAGTAGGTCACTCGAGAGCTACTGGGTGCATTTAGTCACTAAGTTGTGTCTGACTTTTTTGTGACTCAGAGACTGCAGTCTGCCAGGCTCCTCTGCCCATGGGATTTCCCACATATGAATACTGGAGGGGGTTACCATTCCCGTTTCCAGGGAATCTTCCCAACCCATGGATTGAACCTGCATCTCCTGCATTGGCAGGCGTATTCTTTACCACTGTTAGAAATGACTTAAGTAACTGGTCCCAATTTACCCACCGGAGGAGGGAAGGCTCACTATCTCCCTTTGAGAGGGTTCAAAGGGTTCCAAGAGGGGAAGACTGCAGTAGAACCAGTCATCCTCCTTTCTCTGTGCACCCTCTGAATCCTGGCAGCTCCAAAGCTAAAATAGCAAAAATGGACTTGAAGAATGCATCTCAAGGATGGGAAGCCACTCTTTCCATTAACACAGTAAGGAACAGAACTAAAGCTAGCAAGCAGCACACCTTTGCTGCAGTTCAGATGGTGTGCTGACTGTTTTTCAAATGCTCCCCCAAGAAGCTCTAACACTGAGAGCGTCCTCTGCCCTGCCCAGCAGTGCAAGAGCACAGCGCAGAGCCCAGCAACAAGCCACCCTGAAGACCAGATTCGGAAGGAAGGAGTCCGTGAGGGAGAAGCTCATGAACCCTGGATTAAAGGAATCCAAGCTGTTAGGTGAGAAGAGAGGGCTTGTGGGGCACAGGGAGACTCTTCACCAGTACCCTTCTGAACTGAGTCACAAGTACAAACTATTGTTTAATCAAAACAGGCATAAAATAAAGAGTAAAAGAAAACAGAGAATAGCAATCATTACGTGAGTATAACACTACCTGAACACAGAATGATTTTATAATCAATAGCTCTTTGGGTAGAAAAGTGAGAGAACTGGATGTATTATTGAAATGTAAAAACAATAAAGATATCATAGAACCACAGGAATACATGATGCAAAGATGGTCTGCTGTAGCACTGGCGGCCTCCTTAAGTTTCCCACATGGAAGACTTCTTTTTCAAAATAAAAATGATAATCATTATCTGCTTAGCATTACCAGCTGCGCAAGATATTGACCTGACCACAGCATTAAAACTTTTAGGGACAATAAAACAAATACCAAAGGTCATTAATGACCTCTTTAATAATTGATGTTTTTATCATTTATGGCTTATTGAAGTTATTTTGTCACATAAATGTTTGACTTTTGAAAATTTTTATGATAAAAAAAATTAACTGCTAAGAAAGTTAAGACCATATAGAAAAACAGAAACTCAATGAAGTCGCTCAGTTGTGTCAGACTGGGCGACCCCGTGGACTGTAGCCCACCAGGCTCCTCCATCCATGGAATTTCCCAGGCAAGAATGCTGGAGTGGGTTGCCATTGCCTTCTCCAGGGGAGCTTCCCAACGCAGGGATCAAACCCAGGTCTCCCACATTACAGGCAGACACTTTACCATCTGAGCCACCAGGGAAACCCAGAAAAACAGTTAAGGGCGTTAGAAATCTTTTTAGGTTTATAAACATAAACAATTAAAACAGTATATTAAATTAAGGTAAACCTGTAACATTTTCCACTTAAAGACTATATTATAAAATTTCCATTTTCCATCACCGGCACTTCAGAAATCTTTCAAGAATCTCCTTCTCAAACAACCCTACTCCCTACATCCAACAGTTTCAGCAATACGGTGATGCTTAAAAATCTGTTTGGCTTGCCGATAGTACAGTTTTATGTGTCAATTTGGCCAGATGGCAGTACCCAGTTATTTAATCAAATAGTAACCCAGGTTTCACTGAAGGTGTTTTACAGATGTGGCTAACATCTACAGTGAGCTGACTTTAAATAAAAGAGATTACTGTCAACACTGTGTGTGGCCTTTGACCAAACCAAAGAACTCAACTGCAAAAACTGAGGTATGCTCGAGAAGTTCTTCCTCAGACTGGAGTATTAACTCCCACCTGAGTTTCCAGCCTACAGGCTCCAGCATGCCACCCCGACAATCATGTGAGCCAATCCCCTGGGAGAAGCACACCCCCACCCACACCTCTCTGTTTTTCTGGTGACCCTAACTGACAAATGCACATTCAGAGAGACACTGTATGCGTGGTTCTCTGGGCCAGCAATGCATCCCTCTCAGATTTAACGATCCTACTTCTCTCAGCCCCATGCACACATACCTCAGCTCCCACCCTCCTCATGCAACCCACCAAATAAAATTCTTGGGACTGAGTTTCCTTTTCCTGCTTTTTGTTGAACAATATCCACACCTCTGTTTTTCTATTTCCACCTCCTAGGCCCTTTTTTTCCTAAAGATTAGAAAAGAACAGTAATGAAAGTAAGTGGCATAAGCTAGGATGAAAATTCTCCAAATATATACATAATATATACATATGTGCATTTGCATATATAAATTCCCGCATTAGAGAGACTTTAGATAGCAAAAGACTATCTACAGTGTCATAGTTCTTTAAATATGTTTTTAAAAGTAAGGACCCTGTAAAAAAAAATAAAATAAAATAAAAGGTATATTTTAAGCTGGGATTTCTGTTCCAATAGAAAGCTCGGAATTGTTTCTGTGCAATTAGAACTGCAATTGGGAAATAAAAGTTAAACAAAAAATATAATTTAATTTTCAGAAGTCAAATTCTAAATCTGTAAGAAGAATATGCTTATTTTGAAATCCAAACATCCTTATTCGTGGATGACTTATTTTTAATGATGAAGTTCAGTGACTTCCCTGGTGGTCCAGTAGCTAAGACTCCCAGTGCAGGCGGCCCAGGTTCAATCCCTAGTCAGGGAACTAGATCCCATATGGCACAACTAAGAGTTCACACGCAGCAACTAAAAAAATCCTGCCTGCCACGGCAAAGAGCGAAGACCTCACAGCTCACAGGCTGCAAATAAGAACTGGCAAGGTCAGACAAATAAACCAACTAATCAAATATTTTTAATGATGAAGTATATAAACTGATTCAGTTATAGAATAATGATCTAGTTCTCTGTTTCAACAATTTTTTTTAAATGCTAAACTCTCAAGGTACTCAGGTTCCTTAAAACTAAAACATTCAGTGCTTAAACAGTCAACCAGTATCAATATCTATTACCTTAACCTTATAAATGAATTAAATAGTACAAAGAGAAACATTTTAAATATTTAAAATCATATCCTCACCTCCCACATCAACCGGTAATCCATATTTTCATCCAAATCTTCGGGCATTCTCTTCTCTCCAGCAAATGGTCCAAACTTTTCACCCTGAGTAGTAATGATTATATTGAAAATGAATTAGTACAATAATCAAGATACAAAAGTAAATTATTATTTCTCTTGTGGAAAAATTTTTCTCTAAATCTTCCTACCCAATGATTGAAACACATTTAAAATACTAAATAATTTACCCAGCAGAAAATATTTACATATCTAAAATCCAATTTAATCTATTTTTAGCCAAACAGCCTGAAACCACAATACAGGAGCCAACATAAAAGGGTTAAATTGCTCAACATTTATATTCTGACAAGACTCTGAACATCATACTTTAATGTTTCAAACCTCTGCAGCCATGAGAAGCAGAGTCTTGCCTGACTTGAGAGACAAGCCTATCAGGCAGAAAATCACCTGATTTCAATAAAAACCATAAATTCATCCCAATTATGAACAGAAAAGAAGTAGGCTTGCCACTCTCAAAGGAAGACTGTTCATAAATAAAGTTTAAATTCTCCTGCCAATCCTTCAATCAACCAAGGAGGCACTCCATGAACCCGGGCTTCTCCAAGCACGAGCTTTGAATCACCATCAAGAGATTCATTCACCAGGGTCGCTTGTTTCAAATTCAGAATCCTGAGCTTATTAAAATCAGAATCTCTGGGAGTGAGATGTGGAAAGCTGTGTACAAATTCCCAGGTAAGAATCGCTGGCAAAACCAGGAGTGGCCCCCACAGGGAGGGATCTGTGAGGCAGGGTGGATGGTGAGCAAAACTGTCTTCACAATAAGGCAATCAAGCAGGGGCTGGAGGGACTTGGAGTGGGGTCATGCTTGTCCAGCCAAGCATGCCACAGACATGGTACAGAGAAGACACGGGATCCCGCATGTCCTTGTGAGCCTCCCCCAAACCTTCCATGACTATTCTACAGTAGAACCCTTCCCTTCATAAGGACATGGCGGAACTTCTGATGAACACTGTTAAGGGAGGAAAAAAGCCACCAAAACAGTGTTTCAAGGAATATAAATGAGTTAATGAACAACAGAAAACCCAACTCCAGGCAACAGTTAAGTGCTAAAGCTGAAAGGAAGCACAACTAGCTAACACAGTTCCCTGGGGGCTCAGCGGTGAAGAGTCTGCCTGCCAGTGCAGGAGGCGGGAGCTTGATCCCTGATCAGGAAGGGCATGGCAACCCAGGCCGGGATTCTTGGCCGGAGAATCCCACGGTCAGAGGAGCCCTGTGGGCTACGGTGCACGAGGTCTCAGAGTCAGACACGACTTGGCGACTCAACAGTAGCAAGCCCTCACTTGACAGATAAAGGAAAAGAGGTTCTGAGAAGTCACAAGTAACGGCCGAGTCTGGAAGATCTACTGCTGAATGCTAACTAGGAGGCAGAAAATGCTAGAAAGACTCCTGAAGTCAAAACTATAATCCTAAATCAACCAAAAACAAGCACACCAACAGGCAGATTGCTATTTGGCTATTTCAGCCAACCTCAAAGACAGAAACCAAGTATTGAGATGTTTTTTGAGCAATAAATTTGAGGATTTGATATTGATGCATATATAGTTCAACTTTTCACTCCACTTCGTCATATATCTAGCCTTCAGCAACTACTGCAGAAGAAAACCATCTGAGGATACACTTTCCAAAGAGATGTGCCCGTGCCAGTCAGTCCCTCTCCACAGCACAAATCCAGAGGGAACGGAAACTGTATTGAGCAATTAAGCAGGGTTCAAACGCCCGAAAAGAGACAGAAACCCAAGGAAACGACTGGGATCAGGGGGAAAACGCCTGCTTAGATCCAGACCGAGTAAGATTATTAAAGTTAAGCTTTGAAAACTCAAAATAAGAATCAGGAACCTGAGTTTAGAGCTTTGCTACTAATAGTGAGCAATCACTTTGTCATAAAATCAAACTACCAAACTATAATAAATACAGCTTTCAAATTTCTCACTCGAGCCAAGAAATACATTCTGCATCTTGTTCTAGTATATTCACATATACACAGCTGACCCTTAACACAGTTTGAACTGTGTGGGTCCACTTAAACATGGATATTTTAACCACATCATCCTGGTTGGTTGAATTCACAGGTGTGGAAGCAGCACAGATGTGGAGGACCAACTATATATTATTTGTGGATTAACTCCCATGCTGTTCAAAGGTCAACTGTACATAGAAACACATACTTTAAAAACTAAAATGTAAACTTCTTGAAATAACACTGCCTTTACTCTGTACAATGTATTTCATATTTTCTACTCGATTTTACTTCACTTTTGAAAAAACACTAGTTTTGACAGAAGTGAATAATCAAATTAATTTCACAACACACCAATGGGCTACAATTCAATTTGAAATACACTGACATAAAATTCAGATAGAGGGGATAAATTTATATTTAGCTCTCTGGATTTGGTAAAACTGCCTTCAAAGCACACTAGTGAGTATACTGGGATGATGTGATCAAATAAATTTGAGTTTCTGTGGCTGCAAGATTATAAAATATCAATAGTTAACGCTTAGATACCCATATACTTGTGGTAGACAACACTGAAGACAATTAAAACAATTTACATTTGGCTTTTGGTGGAATTTTTATACTTCCTGAACCCACGCTTAGCCTTCCCCTAAGAATCCCAGCACCTGCTATCCAGCCCCGTTCTCTCTCTGTTCACTGCCATTTCTACTACACAAGCAGCACTTCCTCATAATCGTAATTTTAATTATACACAGCTTTATTCACTAACCGTTTTCTATGATACTTCTAACTTAAGAGTAAGCCTCTCCTACCTCAGCAGGCTTCAAACTTGCTTGGGTAATGTACCAATGGAAGGAAGATTTAGGGCGCGCACTCCATTTACATGTAACTTTCTTCAGGTTGAACTGTATGAAATTGCTAGTATTTGATCATTTTTGATATATGAAAATTTCATAGGATTCATCATAATATAAATTATATATGCATGTGTGTTTTCAGTTGCCCTTTGCAATCCCATGGACCATATCCCACTAGACTCCTTTGTCCCTGGGATTTCCCAGGCAATACTGGAGTGGGTTGCCATTCCCTTCTCTAGAGGATATTTCTGACCAGGTGCATGAGTCTATTCAACACCCAACGTGAGGTTCATAATTAATGACCAGAAGGAAAGCAACATTTCAAACTATCTCCTTGAAAATTTCAAAAATTTCTAGCTGACTTCTTGTCATCATTGGTTTTACTTTGTGATTTAGCTGTTGAAGATCTCACACTAGCAGCAAAAAAAAAACAAAAACAAAAAACTATCAACTCTACCATTTTCTTGCTGTTTGTGTGTCTGATTATTACTGCTTTCAACCTGTGACTATATTCAAGAAATCTTCCTAGAATTCCTTGCTTCCAACGATCTAAAGAATCACTAACCCAAATGCTTACAAGATGAGGCAGGAAAGTAGCACATCAGACAAAAATATAGACAGGATAGAGCAGGGAGTGGCCAGGAGGAGAGCTGGAGGGACATGTACATTTAAAAAGCCTTCCAACTCCAACTGAATATTTTACTGAAACCAACAATTTAAATTTGTATATGAAATCACTTGTATTCTATATATATATATAGACAATGAATTTCAAGTTTCCAAAATTCTGTGCAGATCAAATAAAATGTGACTGTAAGACAAATTCAACCTGCAAACACCAAATCGTCCAAGTCCAACTCACTTCTCCAACTAGCTTAATGCTGAGACTACAACAGTGCTTCTTTGCTCTTTTCTAAACAATGCAGATAAATAGCCATTCAACTTGGGACCCACGAGACTATACGATAACTTTTATAAAAAAAATGTATGACTGGAAGCATGTGGGTCATTTTCTGTCATTTTGACTAACAGTATTATCAAGAATGTGAAAGCAAGCTTTACTGCAGAAGCTTTACTCAGTGAGGAAATCACTGAGGATTCCAGAGATCTGGAATGCTAACCCCTGCTCTGCCGCTAATTATCTGTGACACAACAGAGTGGAACAAACTTCTGAGCTTCAGTTTCCTCAGCTATAAAACTTGGACATCTAGATTTTCTGATTTCTCAGATTCCTTGTTGTTTAGTCGCTCAGTCACTTCTGACTCTTTGTGACCCCATGAACTGTAATCTGCCAGGCTCCTCTGTCCATGGGATTCTCCAGGCAAGAATACTGGAGTGGGTTGTCATTTCCTTCTCCAGAGGATCTTCCTGACCCAGGGATCAAATCCGTGTCTCCTGCACTGGCAGGCAGATCCTTTACAACTAAAGCACCTGGGAAGTCATAGATAGGGATTAGCTGATTTCTAAGATTCCTTTCAGCTTTCAAATCCTAGCGTCCATAGGCCAAATTTAGAACAATTTGAGAATCAAAGAGAACAAGGGTGTAATTGAAATATTAACAGATTCTTAAGTCCATAGTGATTGCCAGAAAGAGAAAAAAAGAATTTTTGAAACACCTCATTTGCCATATTGGCCTATAAAAAATAATAAAGAGAAAGAATTAAGCATTTTCTCCTCTTTTCAACAATAATGCTACTGCGGAATAACCAGACAGCCGTAGATGATGAAGGAAAGCTCTTCTTTACACAGGAGTCTAATTTATAAAAGGAGGAGGAACTGATTCAGGCAAAGATTATCAAATGAATGCTAAAACCATTAGGTAAAAGCATGACAGTAAAACAGGTATTCATACAGTATGAACCTACAGATTATCAGTTACATCTCTACAATGGAAAAACTGCATCAACACAGTGTTGGTATTACTAAGAGAAAGACCATATTAGATGCCTGCTGCTAAAACACAGTATGAAGTAAATCATTCCAGCCCTTCATTCCCCAGGGTCTGTCACAGGGACATGTGACAGGGGTGTTTGCTAGACTCTCCAGGTACCTCCAGAGGGCACAGACCTCTTCCCCTTGTCCTGTCTCTCCAGGCACCTGGGGAGATTCTACTATCTAGAAGGGAGCACAAGGTGCAACATGTAAGAGGGGAGCGGGGGATGCTGCCTGTGCTCCTTCCTGTCTCCCTTCGCCCAGACTACATTGTTTCCTGAGGATCCTGCGGGCAGAGAGAAGTGCTGAATATACGTCAGTGTGGTGGGTGGGTGTGTGTGTGTGTGTATGTGTTTAAAGTACATATCTAACTCTCAGATTAGAAGAAATACAGAAGACAAAGAAACAAATAGGGCTCTGTGTGTGTGTGTGTGTGTGTGTGTGTGTGTGTGTTTAAAGTACATATCTAACTCTCAGATTAGAAGAAATACAGAAGACAAAGAAACAAATAGGGCTCCCGGGTGGCACAGTAGTAAAGAATCACTTGCAATGCAGGAGACATGGGTTCAATCCCTGGGTCGGGAAGAACCCCCAGGGAAGGAAATGGCAACCCATTCCAGTAGGCTTACCTAGAGAATCCCATGGACAGAGGAGCCTTTCTCCTGGACAGTCCATGAGATTGCCAAAGTGTTGGCCTGACTTAGCAATTGAACACCACCACCAACAGAGAAACACATTAAATAATGAGCCTTGGGAAAATAATCCGATAAATCCAGATCGTGATATATATACCACAAACAAAGAGCCTGCTCTCTTCAGAGAGTAACTGGGGTTTTTTTGCTTTGTTTTTAAGGGAATGGGAAGAGGGAGACTGTTAAGAGAGATTTAATAGACATAACCAAGTATAAGAGGTGGTCCGTGAGAATTCTGGTTCAAAAGTAAACAGCTATAAAAACATTTTAGAGATACTTAGAATAATTTGAATATGGGCTGAAATTAGAAGACATTAAGAAATCATTTATTTTCGTTGGATGCTAAAATGATAGTATGGCTATTTAGGAAAATGTCCTTACACTGAAGTATGGAGGAATGAATGGTCATAATGTCTGTAATTTACTTTGAAATGGTTCAGCAAATAAAACACATATACATATAAATGAAACAAGTTATATTAAAGTGAATCAATCTGCAGTTGAATCATTTATATGTAAAATAATGTTTTTCACAAAAGGAGGCTAGAGTCCCCACTTAGAATATAATTATATTTCAAGGCCAACTATTGTGCATGTGTGTGCTCTTGAAAGTCAAGTAAGCCACCAATAAAGTGCATTTCTAAAAAGCTCAATATGAAGAATTTCCAATCTTCTTTTCCTTTCTCCTTAGTATTAGAACAGTGACCTTTGGGAGGGCACTCATGTATCTAAGTAGAACTACATTATCAGCTCTCCATTTAGGCAGAGCGGAGAGCTAACAACCTGAAAGCAGAAACCACAGTATGTACCTACCACAAAAGCTCTTAAGTGAGAGCTGAGTCGGCAGGTAACAAACACCCTAATGCCTTGGTTACTTCCTCTTTATCCTCATCTGAACAAGATCATGATAACTGGGGCTAAAGCAGCCATTTTAAGCCCGAGAGAACTGCAAAAATTTCCACTCTGATATCTGGAGCCGCTGAAGTGACAGCAGCAAATGCCCACCTTGTTACCGACAGCGCATAACCTCTGGGGTTTAGATTGGTGCAGCTGTCTGTTACTCTGAGCTGACAGAGCAAACATCAGGCACGGAACTGCACTAGTGCCCAGGATAAAGCAGAAACACCCTTATGAAATGCACCGGATATAAAAGGAGTAAGAAATGGGAAATGCAGGAGAGGTGTGAAGGAGAAGCAATTCTGGAACACAGTAACCTGAACAGAGCACCTTTTCCTTCAACCCCAGCTCTAAGCCACTTGTTCCCTTGAGCAAGACAACTTCCACGAGCGTGTATGGGAAGCTCCATAAGTGAATTCCTAGGTCCTGGCAAAGAATTCATGTGAGGCATTCTCCCAAACAGCCTGAGTACTTCACTGGCAAACAGCACAGGAGGCAGTGCTGAGGACTGGGAACCAGGGGATCCTGTAAAAAGCTGGAAGTCACAGAAGGCAGGGCCACAGCCCACAGTTGACGGTCTTGATTCAGTCCCTGGTCGGGGAACTAAAATCCCACAGGCCATGAAGCATGGCCAAATAAATAAATAAACGGAATGTGTCAGTTACAGAAGGGAATTTAAGGAGAGTCAAGTGCAGCACTCAATAAAGAAACTTTTAAAACTGAAAAAACATAATTGCCTAGTTACATATTTTTGGAGAATAAGTTGAAAGAGAAACACACCAACCTGAGAATCATGTATCCAGTCCAGAAATCCTTCACAGTCAGATGGGAAGGAGAGCTATTTGATGATATATACAGATTCGGACAGAGTATTATCCACATGATATGAGAAAAAGAACTGCCAAGTTTCTAAACAAATGAGCCAGAACAAATGACAGAAATCAGAAGAAGAAAATGAATAGATGGTACACAAACACACAAAATTAATGTAACACAATCAACTGGGTAAAGAGGTTTCTCCTCACACTGGTCAGAATGGCCATCATTAAAATATCTACAAATAATAAATGCTGGAGAGGATGTGGGAAAAGGGAATCCTCTTGCACTGCTGGTGAGAATGTAAATTGGCACAGCTATTGTGGAACACAGTGTGGAGATCCCTTTAAAAACTACGAAGAGAACTACCATGTGACCCAACAATCCCACTACTGGTGGGCATATACCATGAGAAGACCGTAATTGAAAGAGACACACGTAGCCCAGCGTTCACTGCAGCACATCTTACAAGAGCTAGGACATGGAAGCAGCCCGGGTGTCCACCAACAGATGAATGGCTGCGGAAGCTGTGGTACATACAGACAGTAGAATGTTACTCAGCTATAAAAAATAACTAATTCAAGTCAGTTCTAATGAGGTGGATGAACCTAGAGCCTATTGTCAGAGCAACACAAATACTGTATATTAAAGCATCCCTGTGGAATCTAGAAATACAGTACTGATGAAACAATCTGCAAGGCAGGAGTGCAGACACAGGGAACAGTGGAGAGTCGAACTGAGAGCACAGCATGGAAATATGCACGTTACCACGTGTATAAACAGACCGCCCGGGAGAATTCGCTGTGTAACACAGAGCTCCACTCTGTTCTGCGACAACCCAGAGGGGCAGGGTGGTCTCGGAACTGGGAGGGGGCTCAGAGGGAGGGAAATATGTGTACCTGTGGCTGATTCGTGATGATGTGTGGCAGAGGCCAACACAAAACACTGTAGAGCAACCGTTCTCCAATAATTGTATTTTTCTGTATATTTTTCAAAATTGTACAATGATGATCTTTGGTAATTATTAGTTACTCCAGAACAGTTATGTTTTATGAGTATTGTTCAACTGTCATCACCAAAAGAAAGATACTCAGACATGTTCTTTCTATGAAACGTTATATGTATAAGCAATAAAAAAAATTTTTTTTAAGAAATTAGATTAAGTTACACACCATTTTGTCAAAACTTAGGGGGGTGGCGGGCAGGCAGGAAGATAAATGCATCTCCAAGGTTGTGCAGTAGGCAGAGGTTGGAGAGAGCAGTGGGCGACAGCAAGGAGAAGAGGGAAGTAACCCAGAAATGAGCATTCTGTGGGGAAAATCATGTGTGTGGAGAAAACGGCTGAGTGCCAGCTATCAAATAAAAGTCATGCGCATCTGATTATGAAAGGGGATGAGTAAGTAAATCATCAAATTAAGGTATGAGTTGCACTTAATAAAAGAGGGGAAAAGGATGAACAGTGACTTGGACAGCAAAAATAAGGAAAATTAAAATACAACAATAAAGTGATGAGTGTAAAGATGACAAGAATAAAAATCAGTTATATCAGTCATTACACTAAATATGAAGTTTAAAATCTCTTATTAAATGAAGAGATTATAAATCTGCATTATGAAATATAACCTAGCTACATGATTACAAAAAGATAAAAGAAAGTAATAAAAAAAATTACTGAACTGGGTAAACAAAAATTATACAGATAAAAGCAAAGAAAACAAAGGCAATGGTGTATTAGATGGTTCAATCAGTGGCTGAACTTACCAAACAGAGTAAAACAGAACATTATGTAATGACATAAAGTGTATATATGAAGAACACAGAACAGTTAAGAAACCAGCAGCATAAAAATACAAGAAATGCAAGAAGAACCTGAGTGGGAGATTTTAAAATATTTTTCAAAACTGATAGATTTGTTAATAAAAACAGTAAGTAAGAATATATAGAAATGCCATTAATGTTAAATTTTTCAAAGTTCAATATTCATCAAGGATTCACTCCTACCCTAAAAATAAGAAAGGTTGATTAACTATAAAATAATTACTTTTCTTGAGGAGAGCACTAGGTTATCCACGGCAAATCCCAAGGAGGAGTTGCCCACTACCATACAAGCAAGAAATCAACTAACATTTTAAGTTTGCTAAAGAATGCATGTGAAACAGCTTGTCTGTGTTAGAACCACTGGCAGCCGCAGACCCAAGGGGAGCTCACACACTTAGACTCCCTTCCAAGGCCGTCCCCATATAAGGGAAACTGGGGGACAGAGGGGAAGACAGAGCCACGTTCAGTGGTGCGGGCAGCTAAGAGAACAGCAGCTGCTGCAAAACATGCTGCACCCTGCATCTCCCACCCTGACCTTTCTGCCCTTGTAAGAAGAAAGGCAGCCAACTCTGTCACCTCCAAGACACAAGTAAAGATCCACTGCCACTGAAGGAGGGGCAGGAGGCTCAGGAATCTGTACCACAACCCTCAGAGGACTCCTACCACTGCGTGAGGGACAGGAAGCACTCTCCCACAGAACATCAACCACTGATGCAAGACAAATGTCTGGCTCTCATGGGAAAGAGAGATAGGAACACTATGGAAATTCAACTCCCAGAGCTCAGGCTGATAAACCAACCCTAGATAAGAGTGAAGCTGAACCAAGACAGAGAAGAGAGAGCTCAAATAACAACACAGTAGTCTACCACAGGGGAAGGGCAGAGCGTGCAGCTGGGTGAGAGGACCCCTCTACGGCTCAGGCACTCAGGGACAGAAGAAAATGGAGGCAGCTACAGACACTGAGAAAAACCTGGAGCACCGCCCAAGCCACAGGGCAGCCTCGAAGAGCCCGGAGCCTGGGGCTCACTGAGAGAAAGCAGGCCCGCCTGACCTACCAGCCTGACTGAGGCAGCCACACACTGAGGCCGCCCGAGCCACAAGGCAACTGAAGCCTATGGTTCACTGAAAGAAACAAAAACAGCATAACGCAAACCCACCTCATCTCCTACCGACTGATCCAAACTCCTCCACTAATAACCGGAACAAACAAAAGCATATATTTCAAAGCATAAATACTATTTACTACACTCTTGATTGTTTCGCACGACACTGGCATTCAAAAAAAAAAAAAATTAAGAACATACAAGGAAGAAAAATCCTCAACACAACTCCAGCAAACAAACTCCGACAGCACACCAAAAGGATCATACACCATGATCAAGTGGGATTTATCTCAGGGATGCAAGGATTCTTCAGTATATGCGAATCAATCAATGTGATACACCATATCAACAAACCGAAAGATAAAAACATAAGATCATCTCAACAGATGCAGAAAAAGCTTCTGACAAAATTCAACACCCATTTATGATTTAAAAAAACTCTCCAGAAAGTATGCATAGAAGGAACCCACCTCAAAATAATAAAGCCATATACAACAAACCCACAGCCAATATTATTCTCAGTGGTGAAAACAGAAAGCATTTCCTCTACAATCAGGAACAAGACAAGGGTGCCCACTCTTGCCATAATTATTCAACATAATTTTGGAAGTCCTAGCTACAACAATCAGAAGAAAAAAGAAATAAAAGGAATCCATATCAGAAAAGAAGAAGCAAAATCCTTACTAGATGCAGGTAACATGACACAATACATAGAAAACCCTAAGGATTCCACCAGAAAATTACTAGAGATAATCAACGAATATAGTAAAGCCACAGGATATAAAATTAACATACAGAAATCCCTTGCACTCCTATACACTAATAATGAAAAATGAGAAAGAGAAGTTAAGGAAACAATCCCCTTCACCACTGAAATAAAAAGAATAAAACATCTACGATTAATCTACCTAAAGAGACAAAAGACCTGTATGCAGAAAACTATTAAAAAAAAAAAAAAAACACTGATGAAAGAAATCAAAGATGACATAAACAGAAGGAGAGAGATAACATTTTTGGATTGGAACAATCGATATTGTGAAAATGACTACACTATCCAAAGTAATCTACAGATTCAAAGGAATCCCTATGAAACTACCAATGGCATTTTTCACAGAACAAGAACAAAAAAATTTCACAATTTATATGGAAACACAAAAGACCCCGAATAGCCAAAGCAATCTTAGAAAAGAATGGAGCTGGAGGAATCAACCTTCCTGACTTCAGACTATCCTACAAAGCTACAGTCATTAAGACAGTATGGTATTGGCACAAAAACAGAAATATAGACAAATGGAACAAGGCAGAAAACCCAGAGATAAACCCATACACTTATGGGCACCTTATCTTTGACAAAGGAGGCAAGAATATACAGTGGAGAAAAGACAGCCTCTTCAATAAGCAGTGCTAGGATTTTTGGACAGCCATATGTAAAAGAATGAAATTAGAGCACTTTCTAAGACCATATACAAAAATAAATTCAAAATGGACTAAAGATTTAAATGTAAGGCCAGGAACTATAAAGCTCTTAGAGGAAAACACAGGCAGTACACTTTTTGATATACATCACAGCAAGATACTTTTTGACCCATCTCCTAAAATAATGGAAATAAAAACAAAAGTAAATAAATGGGATTTAGTTAAATTAAAAGTTTTACACAGCAAAAGGAAACAAAAAAAAAAAAANCTCCTCTCGGTGGCCATAAAGCCCTGGTTTGAGCTCCCTGTGTCACCCTTCCCATCGTGAAGAAACAGAGCAAGCAGCAGAATCAGATGCAGAAATGACACAGACATTAGAACTATCGGACAAGCACTTTACCAGTGGTTATGGTTAATCTGTTAAAGAATCTACTAGACAAGGCAGAAAACATGCAAGAATCTAGTAGATTTCAACTAAGACATGGGAACTACAAAAGGGAATCCAGTGCAAATGCTAGAAATAAAAAACATGGTTTCAAACATGAATTCCTTTGACAGAATCACCAGGTAACTTGACACACTGAGAAAAGCAGCAATAAACTTGAAGGCAATAGAAATTACCTATTAAAATGAAACAGAGTGGGAAAATGCAAAAAATAAAGCAGAACAAAGTATGTAAGAGCTGTGAGACAATATCATCAACTGGTCTGACATGCATGTAACTTCTGGAGCCCCAGAAGAAGAAAGGAAGTTTGGGCCAGAAGTAATATTTGAAGAGAAAATGTCTAAGAATCTTCCAAAAATGATAAAAGACATCAAACTACACATAAAAGAAGCAAGTTTTTTTTTTTATTAAACACATCATATTCAAACTGCTAAAAGCCAAAGAAAACTAGAAAAATCTTGAAAGCAGAGGGGAAAAAAAGAGAATGTGTGAAGAACGTAACATGTATATGCTATAACTTCTGGAAAGCAAACTTTCCAGAAATGTTGTAAGTCAAAAAAGAAGTAATTATCTTTAATATAATGAGAAAGAAAAAAAACCTGTCAATCTGGAGAAGGTATCTTTCAAACACAAATGCAATACTTTTTTCAGAAAANAAAGAGAATGTGTGAAGAACGTAACATGTATATGCTATAACTTCTGGAAAGCAAACTTTCCAGAAATGTTGTAAGTCAAAAAAGAAGTAATTATCTTTAATATAATGAGAAAGAAAAAAAACCTGTCAATCTGGAGAAGGTATCTTTCAAACACAAATGCAATACTTTTTTCAGAAAACAAAAACTGAGAAAACTCATTGCCATTAGACTTGTGATACAAAAAAGGTTCAAAGGATATGGTTCTCACATAAGCAATATGATACCACACAAAAACGCAATTCAAAACAAAGAAGCGATGAGCTCCAGAAACCAAAATAAAGGTAAATAACACAATATGTCTTATTTTTTAATTGCTCTAAAAGATAATCGATGGTATAAAGGGAAAAGAGTAAACGTGTACTGCAAGGTGTGTGACGCATAAACCAGAAGAAAATGATGTCATCAAGGATGGGAAGGAGGAGCTGGTGCCACAGCTGTTATCTCCCTGCCTGTTTGATGCCTGTTATCTAATAAACTTGTCAAGATCAATATGCCTTAAACCAAACTCCAGATCTTCCCCTTCCAAATCTGCTGCACCAAAATCTTCCTCATCTCAGTTGCTGGCTGACAATCCAATCCTCCCAATTTCTCAGGCTAAAATCCTTGGAATCATCTTTGATCCTTCCCTTTCTTCCACTTATCGCATCAGCACATTCTGTCTTCAGACTACACTTCCAACACTGCCACCATCTTGGTCTAAACCACCATCACCTCCCACATGGATTACTGCAGAAGAATCCTAACAAGTCTCCTAGTTTACTCTGAGGCTAACTATTCTCAACACAGCAGTCAAAGCGACCCTTGATAAACTCAAGTCAGATCACGTCCCTCCTTGGCCTAAAACCCTGCCGTGGCTTCCTATTCCACTCAAAGGAGAGCCAACGGCATCACAGTAGCCTGAAAGGCCTTCCCGGTCTCTCCTGCCTCTTCTCTCGGCGCGCAGCCCCTGACAAGACCGTTCCAGCCTCACTGCTCTCCTTACCCCCTGAACACAGCACGCAAACTCTCATCTCAGGGCCTCTGCTCCAACTGCTGCCTTTCTTCCTCTAGCAATGTTTAGCTGCTTCCCTCCCATCCTTTAAGTCACTGCCTATATCTCCCCTGCTTAGTGAGGATTACCTGGACCAATCACCTGTTTAGATTAACATCCAACCACACACCCACACACTCTGCCAAGTCAACAAGACCCAGCTCTGCTTTTTCTTTGTTTCTGAAAGACTTTCAACATTTTAGCACAGTATAAAATGTTTCTAATTTGTCATTGTCAATTTTCTGTCCTAGCTCCTGTCACTAAAACGCAAGCTAAGCAAGAGCCAGAATTTCTATTTTGTTCACTGCTGCATTCCAAATAGTTGGTACAGATCTTGGCAATAAACACTTCGTGAATAACTGTATAAAACAAGCCCCAAACAAAGGAAAATAACATCATATCGCCCTTACAGAATATGTGATTAAAAATATTAGAGCCAAAGTACATTACTTAGAGGGATCTCTATCAGTGACTGCTGAAACAGTAGATGATGAAATGAGTTTACTCTTTTCTCATTTTTGTTAAGTAACTTTATGAAAGAGTGTATAGTTATGTGTCTATACTAATGGAAATGAGCATGGATACAGCATTTTATCAGTATGCAGAAAAATAGTTTTTCGTCTTTTTTTATGCAAAAGGTATATGGAAAGATCTGAGTTCAGACTCTGATTGATGCCCTTCTTGGGATATAACCTTCTTCACAATAAGTTTCCTCATCCATTAAACAAGGACAGTAACGGCCACCTTGCAGACTTACTGGAGGGCTTAACTGCAGACCACGGGGCACCTCTACTGACTGCTTCTGCCACTCTCCCTTCTGTCTCTGGCGACTGCCCCAGGGCCTAACTGCAGTTGCTCAATAAACATTTGCTGAATTAACTGAAGCTGTTACAGTCACAAAAACCAACCAAATCTGAATCTGTCATCACACCAAGAAATGCAAGCCTTCAGTCATTTGCAGAGGGTCAACGTGTGAACACAGAAAAGAGATAGCACGTAGGGCAGGCGTCAGTGGTGACTACTTTCCCTCTGATTATGTTTCCAGATTAGCTTTCACCAGCCACCAGGAACCATAAGCAAACATCTACCTGCAGAATTTTAGCTGGGGCACAAAGACCCCTTAGGATTTCCTCACAAGAGTCACCTTCTAAGCTGATCAACAAAACACCTTATTCCACAAAACCTACTCTTTTATTAACATTTATGCAAAGAGAGTTTTCCTCTGTGCTTTCACTTACTTTTGCGGACCACCCAGATAACGGGTGTTTGCCTCTTTCCCACGTTTTTCTAACCCTACATAACTTGCCTGTTTTTGTTTATTATTAGCTTCCTGTATTTTCACAAATTTAAGATTTAAATATCAGAGATCCTTCTCTTTGGATTTTACCTTACCAAAAGTCTCCACTACAAAGCCCTCAAAGAGAACCAAGGTGCCTGCTTTGCATAAGGGAGATGGCACTGCAGAAGAAGCAGAAGTCTGTGAAGCAGCTGCGGGTGGCAGGACTCCAGGCAAAGCTCACCTCGGCTTCAGTGTCTTCATCTGTCAGATGAGAATGTGAGAACGGGATTCCCTCCGACATCCTTCTCAACACCATCACTTAGAAAGTGATCAGAATCTATTCTTCCTCCTAACTTACACGTGCTCTCTTCCTCTATAAGAGAACCACTCACTCGGGTGTTACTGCGTGAATGCCAACCTTGTTGACCTCAGTCAGAATCACCACTGAACACAAGGCAGAACAGTCATCAATACGGTAGATGTGTAATGTGGACATTTCACTGGGACCAGCAGTTGAGGGTTAATTCACTGCAAAATGATTTCTATAACACAGACAAGAAAATTACACTTTGGAGCTATGGGAGAGTGCATAATGTGTGTGTGTGCTAAGCCACTTCAGTTATGCCTGACTTTTTGAAACTGTAGCCCACTAGGCTCCTCTGTCCATGGGATTCTCAAGGCAAGAATACTGGAGTCGGTTGCCATTTCCTCCTCCAGAGGATCTTCCGGACCCAGGGATCGGACCCAGGGATCGAACCCAGGTCTCCTGCATTGGCAGATGGGATTCTCTACCACCGGGCCACCTGGGAAGCCCATGTAGCCTCTAGAAAACTGCAAAATTCAAGGAAGTAAACCCTCTCTTTGGAGCCTCCAGAAGGAACCAGCCCTGACCACCCAGTTTAGATTTATATTGTCCAGAACAGAAATGAATAAATTTCTCTTGTTTTAAGCCAGATAATTTGCCACAGTAGCAATAGGAAACTAACACTCTACCTCAGGGCTATCAAAACAGACACAGTTCCATTTGTGGAACCTGTATTTGTTCACGAGAAGAGCAAAGTTTACCTCTGTTAGTACGTTTTACTCTTCTCTCAGCCCTATGAAGTAGATTTTGTTACTGTACCCATTCTCAGATAAAGAAATTGAGGCAAAAAGCTGTTGGCCAGTGTGACTCATTAAGTATTGCCTGGGTGACAGAGTAAATGGTGGACCCATGACACCAATTTCAGTGAGTCTGACCCGACTTTATGCTCTTCATCAGTCTGGAGTTCAATGGTTTGTAGACAGAATTACTAAAAGTAAAGCTGAAGCAGTCCTTTAAAGATTAGACCTCGTGACACACCTTATTTCAGACTGAGGAAGTTGGGAGACTGCCCTGGGGTTCGTGGGCACAGGAGGCCACTCAGGAAACCCTTGGGCAAAAAAGCAGTGATGAGAGGGAAGCAAGCCAGGAACTGAGCTATCCCAGAGGGGGCAATTCATTGCGGCTACTGGGAACCAAGTTAAGGAGACCTCAGCCTCATCAATGCTCTTAACTGCTTCTACCAGAATTAGGGGCCAAATATGAGAAAGATACTATACTCGCTTCATTTATATTTAGTCATTTTCCTTTTTTGCTTTTCTTTAGCTTTCCTTTCAGTCTTTAGTTCTTTTTAGAAATAAAACCCTGCTCAGCTATGCTAAGGGCATGCAAGCTAATGTGCTTCTACATATAAAGGAAAACATGTCAGAAGATAAGGTCATTAACCTGCTAATGAAGAAGGAATTGGAAAGGAGAAAAAAATTTAAAGTCTACATTAGGACAACTGAAAATTTTGACAAGAAGTAATCATTGAGGAAATACGTAATCTATAAACTGGGGATAATAGTAAACCCTTGAAGACTGTTACACAACAAAATAACAATGCAAGTACATAGGAAACAAAAAAAAAAAGCAGAATTCAAAATGTCTGATTGTGTGTGACAGTCCCAAGCGGGCCTACAGGCTCCAAGGTGCAAGGTGATGCTTCAGTGGAAATGTTTAACAACTTCCTCAGTCTGAAATAAGGTATGTCATGAGGTCTAACCTTTAAAAGACTGTTTCCATTTTATTTTCAGTAATCATTCAACTACCTACAAATCATTCAACTCCAAACTGATTGAGAGCACAAAATCAGGTCAGACTCACTGAAATTAGTATCACGGGTCCACCATTTACTCTGTCACCCAAGCAATACTTAACCAGTCACACTGGCCAACCACATTTTGCCTCAATTTCTTCATCTAAGAATGGGTACAGTAACAATAGCTACTTCACAGGGTTGAGAGAAGAGTAAAACGTACTAACACAGCCAAACTTAAAGTGCTTAATAAAAAGACAATAATAATATGAGCCTACAAATTCAACTCCATAAGGCCTTCTTTGATTCCCCCAGCTCGCTCTGATGACTTACTATAACGACCACTGAGGTTTCTCCCTCTTAAGTATCCTTTTTTAAAAATTAATTTATTTTTTATTGAAGGATAATTGCTTTACAGAATTTTGCTGCTTGCCGTCAAACCTCAACATTTTACACACAATAATGTAAGTTTCCGTGTTACTCTTTCCATACATCTCACCCTCTCCTCCCCCACCCATGTCCATAGTCTATTCTCTATGTCTGTTTCTCCATTGCTGCCCTGTAAACAAATTCTTCAGTACCGTTTTTCTAGATTCCATATGTATGTGCTAGAATATGGTTATTTATCTTTCTCTTTCTGACGAATAGGTTTTAGGTTCATCCACCTCATTAGAATTGACTCAAATGCATTCCTTTTATGGCTGCATAATATTCCATTGTGTATATACCACAACCTCTTTATCCATTCATCTGTCGATGGACATCTAGGTTGCTCCCATGTTCTAGCTATTGTAAATAGTGCAGCAATGAACAGGATACATGTGTCTTTTCCAATTTTGGTTTCCTCAGGGTATATGCCTCAGAGAAAACAATGGCACACCTCTCCAGGACTCTTGCCTGGAAAAGACCATGGGCGGAGGAGTCTGGTGGGCTGCAGTCCATGGGGTCGCTAAGAGTCCGACATGACTAGGCGACTTCCCTTTCACTTTTCACTTTCATGCATTGGAGAAGGAAATGGCAACCTGCTCCAGTGTTCTTGCCTGGAGAATTCCAGGGATGGGGGAGCACGGTGGGCTTCCGTCTATGGGATCACACAGAGTCAGACACGACTGAAGCGACTTAGCAGCAGCAGCAGCAGGGTATGTGCCTAGGAGTTGGACTGCTGGGACATAGAGTGGTTTTATTCCTAGTTTTTAAGCAATCTCCATACCCTCTTCCATAGTGGCTGTATCAATTTACATTCCCACCAACTGTGCAAGAGTGTTCCCTTTTCCCCACACCCTTTCCAGCATTTATTGTTTGTAGACTTTTTGATGAGGGTCATTCTGACCAGTGTGAGGTGATATCTCATTGTAGTTTTGATTTGCATTTCTCTAATAATGAGCAATGTTGAGTTTTTTTCCATGTGTTTTTAACCATCCGTATGTCTTCTTTGCAGAAATGTCTGTTTAGGTCTTTCTCTCATTTTTTGATTGGGTTGTTTGTTTTTCTGGTATTGA
This sequence comes from Oreotragus oreotragus, assembly GCA_006410675.1. Classification (NCBI taxonomy): domain Eukaryota; kingdom Metazoa; phylum Chordata; class Mammalia; order Artiodactyla; family Bovidae; genus Oreotragus; species Oreotragus oreotragus. The sequence continues at coordinate 71,743 of SJYX01019198.1, read as the reverse complement.
GTTGTATGAGTTGCTTGTATATTTTGGAAATTAAACCTTGGTCAGCTGTTTCATTTGCTATTATTTTCTTCCATCCCGACGGCTGTCTTTCCACCGTGCTTATAGTTTCCTTTACTGTGCAAAAGCTTTTAATCAGGTCCCACTTCTTTGCTTTTGTTTTTATTTCCATTCCTGTAGGAAGTGGGTCATAAAGGATCTTGCTTTATGTCACTGAGTGTTCTGCCTATGCTTTCCTGTAAAAATTTTATAGTTTCTGGTTGTACATTTAGGTCCTTAATCCATTTTATCTTTGTGTATGGTGTTAGAAGGCGAAGGTAATGGCACCCCACTCCAGTATTCTTGCCTGGAAAATCCCATGGACAGAGGCACCTGGTGGGCTACAGTCCATGGGCTCGTGAAGAGTCACACACAACTAAGCAACTTCACTTTCACTTTTCACTTTCATGCATTGGAGAAGGAAATGGCAACCTGCTCCAGTGTTCTTGCCTGGAGAATTCCAGGGATGGGGGAGCACGGTGGGCTTCCGTCTATGGGATCACACAGAGTCAGACACGACTGAAGCGACTTAGCAGCAGCAGCAGCAGGGTATGTGCCTAGGAGTTGGACTGCTGGGACATAGAGTGGTTTTATTCCTAGTTTTTAAGGAATCTCCATACCCTCTTCCATAGTGGCTGTATCAATTTACATTCCCACCAACTGTGCAAGAGTGTTCCCTTTTCCCCACACCCTTTCCAGCATTTATTGTTTGTAGACTTTTTGATGAGGGTCATTCTGACCAGTGTGAGGTGATATCTCATTGTAGTTTTGATTTGCATTTCTCTAATAATGAGCAATGTTGAGTTTTTTTCCATGTGTTTTTAACCATCCGTATGTCTTCTTTGCAGAAATGTCTGTTTAGGTCTTTCTCTCATTTTTTGATTGGGTTGTTTGTTTTTCTGGTATTGAGTTGTATGAGTTGCTTGTATATTTTGGAAATTAAACCTTGGTCAGCTGTTTCATTTGCTATTATTTTCTTCCATCCCGACGGCTGTCTTTCCACCGTGCTTATAGTTTCCTTTACTGTGCAAAAGCTTTTAATCAGGTCCCACTTCTTTGCTTTTGTTTTTATTTCCATTCCTGTAGGAAGTGGGTCATAAAGGATCTTGCTTTATGTCACTGAGTGTTCTGCCTATGCTTTCCTGTAAAAATTTTATAGTTTCTGGTTGTACATTTAGGTCCTTAATCCATTTTATCTTTGTGTATGGTACTGTGCAAAAGCTTTTAATCAGGTCCCACTTCTTTGCTTTTGTTTTTATTTCCATTCCTGTAGGAAGTGGGTCATAAAGGATCTTGCTTTATGTCACTGAGTGTTCTGCCTATGCTTTCCTGTAAAAATTTTATAGTTTCTGGTTGTACATTTAGGTCCTTAATCCATTTTATCTTTGTGTATGGTGTTAGAAGGCGAAGGTAATGGCACCCCACTCCAGTATTCTTGCCTGGAAAATCCCATGGACAGAGGCACCTGGTGGGCTACAGTCCATGGGCTCGTGAAGAGTCACACACAACTAAGCAACTTCACTTTCACTTTTCACTTTCATGCATTGGAGAAGGAAATGGCAACCCACTCCAGTATTCTTGCCTGGAGAATTCCAGGGACGTAGGAGCCTGGTGGGCTGCCATCTGTGGGGCCGCACAGAGTCGGACAAGACTGAAGCGACTTAGCAGCACCAGAAGCATGGTGTTAAGAAGTGTTCTAATTTCATTATTTTACATGTAGCTGTCCAGTTTTCCCACTATCATTTATTGAAGAGGCTATCTTTGCCCTATTGTATATTCTTGTCTCTTCTGTCATAAATAAGGTACCCATAAGTGCATGGGTTTATCTCTGGGCTTTCTATCTTGTTCCACTGGTATATATTTCTGTTTTTGTGCCAGTATAATACTGTCGTGATGACTGTAGCTTTGTAGTATAATCTGAAGTCAGGAAGCTTGATTCCTCCAGCTCCATTCTCCTTTTCCAGACTAAAAATTACTCTAATTCTGTAAATTCTGTTGCCTAAAGCAGTGCCCAGCAAAATCAATCCAAATAAACAGTGTAAATTTGGACATCTGATACATTAAAAAATGCATTTTTTTAATTCTGTACCGTATTTCCATTTTCCCAACAAGGCTATAAGTCCCAGAGTATGGAAAAAGAAACTCTTGTTTATCAATACTGCTTAGTGCACTGTCCTGTTTGAATTCACTGCTTAGCCAGGGTTGGTTGCTTTTGATGAACTTTTACCAACATATTCTACAACTGAAAGTACCATTTCCAACACAGAAGACTTCACATGAGAGCAAATGGCACCAAGACAAGTTGGCACCAACTGGTCAAGCCAAAAACTGAGTCATCCTCGACTCTCCTTCGATGATGAGCCACATTCAACCCACTGAAAGATTCTAGTGGTTTTAACCTCTAAACTATACCTCGAAGCCAAACAATTTCCTCTATCCTCAGTTCAACCCTAGTTCAGGCTCACTTGCCTATTTCCCTGCATATTCTTCTAGCTAGCTCAGCTCCTTCATGTCTCATGCAGATGCCACCTCCTCTGAGAGGTCTTCCCTCCTAGCATGCCTAAAGTAGGAGGCTCCACTTCTTTTCACTCCCTAATGCATCATTCTGTTTTCAGCTTTCACTTAACACATGCTGTAATTATTTTGGAAACTTTCCCTTCTGTACCTGCTTACTGCCTCTCTTCCCACACAAGAAAACAAGTTCCATGTGAACAAAGACCTTGCCTTTTCTGCCAACCTATATATCCCCAAGACTTAGCACAGTGGCTGCCACAACTGAAAGATTAAATGACTGAAAATCAGAACAGAAGAAAGGAAAATCAACAGCCTGCAACAAACCTCAAGGAAACAAAGACTGGTAGTGGTATATTTGCTACCCTAACCCTTTGCATAAAATCACAGAATCTGAGAGCTCAAAGAAATCTTATTATTTACCTTTCCACTTTTTGAGTACAAACATAACATCAAATACACCACTCTCTGGTTAATCACATGATCTGGCAATGGAAAACATAGTCATGATATTAAAAATGCATTGCAGTAAGCTGTTAACATAACTTTTTATTGTATGTTTACTTACTATATTAGCTTTGAATACCTAACATTAACTTTAATCTGCATAGTAACTTAGAATTTTACATCTTTTTTGCAACATCAAACAGTTCATGAGATTAAAATTTAGCAAGCACTTAGAACAGGGTCTGACAAACTAACATGTTAAATTTACTTTTTCTTATTACACTTTTCATTAGGAAACTGTAATGAGTACAGTGTGAATGAACTCAGGCCTCTTTTTTCTACTCGGACTTTCCAACAGACTCACATCCATTCTTTCTCTCAAAAGCAATAAAGGCTCACATAGAAATATCTAACAAATGACCCTCTCTTCATTCAATCTCTAACTTCCATAATGGTAAGAAAAGGGGCTTTCCAGGTGGCTCAGTAGTAAAGAATATGCTTGCCAAGCAGGAGACACAGGTTCAATCCCTAGGTCTGGAAGATCTTCTGGAGAAGGAAATGGCAAGCCACTCCAGTATTCTTGCCTGGGAAATCCCATGGACAGAGGAGCCTGGCAGGCTCCTCTCTCCGTGGGGTGGCAAAAGAGTGGGACACGACCTAGCAAATAAACA
>SJYX01019198.1:26226-65896 GCA_006410675.1 Oreotragus oreotragus | reverse complement strand
TTTTACTTTACAGTACTGTATTGGTTTTGGCATACAATGACATGAATCCGTCATGGGTGTACATGAACTCCCAAACATGAACCCCCCCGCCACCTCCCACCCCACATCATTCCTCCAGATCATCCCCATACACCAGCCCCAAACATCCTGCATCCTGCATCGAACATAGGCTGGTGATTCGTTTCTTACATGATAGTATACATATTTCAATGCTATTCTCCCAAATTATCCCACCCTCTCCCTCTCCCTCTCCCTCCTGTCTCTTATACACATCTAGATGTGTATAAGAGACAGGCTTGAACATATGGAATTTCACAGTTCACGTATTGCTGAAGCCTGGCTTGGAGAATTTTGAGGATTACTTTATTAGTGTGTGAGCTGAGTCGAATTGTGCGGTAGTTTGAACATTCTTTGGCATTGCCTTTCTTTGGAACTGAAACGAACAATGACTTTTTCCAGTCCTGTGGCCACCGCTGAGTTTTCCAAATGTGCTGGCATACTGAGTGAAGCACTTTGACAGCACTGTCTTTTAGGATTTGAAATGGCTCAACTGGAATTCCATCACCTCCACTACCTTTGTTCGTAGTGGTGCTTCCTAAGGCCCACTTGACTTCACATTCCAGGATGTCTGGCTCTAGGTGAGTGATCACACTATCTTCATTATCTGGGTCATGAAGATCTTTTTTGTATAGCTCTTCTGTGTATTCTTGCCACCTCTTCTTAATATCTTTTGCTTCTGTTAGGTCCATACCATTCCTGTCCTTTATTGAGCCCATCTTTGCATGAAATGTTCCCTTGGTATCTCTAATTTTCCTGAAGAGATCTCTAGTCTTTGCCATTCTATTATTTTCCTCTATTTCTTTGCACTGATCACTAAGGAAGGCTTTCTCATCTCTCCTTGCTATTCTTTGGAACTCTGCATTCAAATGGGTATGCTGCTGCTGCTGCTAAGTCACTTCAGTCGTGTCCAACTCTGTGCAACCCCATAGACGGCAGCCCACCAGGCACCCCCGTCCCTGGGATTCTCCAGGCAGGAATACTGGAGTGGGTTGCCATTTCCTTCTCCAATCAAATGGGTTTATCTTTCCTTTTATCCTTTGTTTTTCACTTCTCTCCTTTCCACAGCTATTTGTAAGACCTCCTGAGACAGCCATTTTGTTTTTTTGCATTTTTCTTGGGGATGGTCTTGATTCCTGTCTCCTGTACAATGTCACAAACCTCCGTCCATATGTTCTTTAGGCACTCTAGCAGATTTAATCCCTTGATTCTATTTTCTCACTTCCACTGTAAAGGGATTTGATTTAGGTCATACCTGAATGGTCTAATGCTTTTCCCTACTTTCTTCAATTTAAGTCTGAATTTGGCAATAATAACACGAAAGTATACATGTTATAAAAGTGTACTAAAACATCTAAACTTCCAACTTAAAAACCTAAAATGAGACTCCAAAATTTGTTCAGAATAAACAACAAAAGAATTTTAAGTAAGATCCTTAATATAGCTGCTAAAATATTTTTTTTCCCTCAGATCCTTTGAGATCTGAGGCCAGAGTTCCACCTAATACAAGGTAACCTGAAACATATTTAAGCATCAGGAAACGATACGCAAACAGGTAAGAGGTGCACCAATATTCAGCTTTAGCTTTACAGCACAGCTAAAATCTGCCATTCAGCTTCAGTTTTAGACCTGTTTTTGGAAGGCAAGGAGCTGAAACCTCCAAGGTCATTTTTGGCATCAGTGAACTAGCCATGATCAATTACCTTATGACTGAGTATCTTGTGATCACAACTAAACTTTGTCACTAACAGTGTATCATTTGAACTTATTGCAAACATCTGCAGATTCACTTGAAATACAGGTTAAGAATTCTAGTTATGACGTAGATGAAACCATGTGTTTTACATGTTGAAGTTACATAAACCAAGAAAACATAAGTCTCTGTAAGTACTGCAGTAATATGTAATTTTGGAAGCTGTTCACACTATACCACAAAATAATTTAAAACTTCCAAACAACTTAATTCTTGGAAAAATAATTTGGAATAAAAATATCAAAAGAACATATATCAGGCAGCTCTTTCTAGAAATCTTAGTAAAGCAAAATAAGAATAATTTAATAACTCTAGTATTTCTACAATTTTAGTATATTACTAGATCCCTGAGTCGGGAAGATCTCCTGGAGAAAGAAATGGCAACCCACTTCAGTATTCTTGCCTGGAAAATCCCATGAAGAGAGGAGGCTGGTGGGCTACAGTCCAGGGGTCGCAAGAGTCGAACACGACTTAGCAACTAAACCACCACCATTAAACTAATGCTTAAGAACTATGCTTTTTAAGTACTTACATTCAGTCCTGAGACCGTCAAGAAAAATCCACTTGGGAATTTTCATTTCTTGTGAGAAAATTAAACAGAATCTCAATCTGTGAAAGAGCATAAGTTCACCATTTTGGCAAAAATACCTATCCAGATAAAGCGCTGACACCTGCTTTTCACCTTGGAGCATTCTCCCACTCTCCTATTTAAAAGAGTAAATAGGGGGTTTATCAGTCCCAGTTTTACCCTGGGTGTCACGGCCCTGCTGTCAACGAAGGCCTTCTGAAGCACCTTCCTTCACCTGCTCTTTAGGTGAGGGGTGGGGAAAACTCATACTCAAATGAAAGACATCCCTGTGTCTCAGGTGCATCTTGCGAAGCTCCTGTTAGCCCATCTGCACAGAACCTGCTCTCGCCCAAACCTCACCCCTAACAGAGTCGGGGTGACGGGTGCTGGGAAGATGGCAGAAAAAGACCTGAAAACAATATGGGCTTTGGACCAAGAAGCAAGGGGTGGCAGCCTAACTCACTAACTCATAAGGAAATTTAACCTCTGTTAACTTCTGTTCTCTCATCTCCTGCACGCAGATTAAGACTGTTCTCGCAGGAGTGTGACGCCAGTGAAGCTACCAACAGAGATACAACAGCACGTGTGGGCCCTAGCACCAAGTAGCTGCTCAGTAAACGCTGGCTCTCACTGTCCTGCGCACTTCGGCGCTGCCTCCTCGGTTTCAGATATTACCTATCCTCCGGAATGGCGGCTGTAACAGAGTCTCAGCAGATACAAAGGCTTGGTGTTTTCCCGTAATCTCTCCTCTAAGCGTTTGCTTTCAACCTCCAGCATTTCCAGTCCATTCCCTGACGACAACTGCCATGTGCTGGTCCTACTCACGTGTCTCTAAACTTCTGGAAGGAGAGAGGGAGAAAAATCCAGAAAAACTGAGAGAAAGGGGCCGAGATTCAAACATAATCTAGACGGCACCTCCCAGAACTCACATTACACATTCTGAAAAGAGGGGAAGAACTGCTGGATGCCAGAACGAGCTGCCGAGGCCTGCGGTCACGCGGAGCCCACCCCCATCCATCCCACCGGGAAAGCGAGGCGTCTCTGGTCACGTTTCCACATCGTGAAGCAAGAAAGGCGGCGGAGCTGCGTGCGCGCCCGAGACAGCCGCCCGCGCGTGCCCCCGCCAGCGCCAGGACAGAGCCCCCCGCCGGGGCCGAGGCGGAGGAGGCAGCATGCCGCCTCACTTCCTGCAGCGGAGGAAAGACATCTTGCCGCAGGGCGGCCGGCGGCGGAGCGCGCCCCGCCGCACCTACGTGGCGCCGCCGGCTCGGGAGGAGTGGGGCTCGGAAGCCGCCCCGCCGGCCCGGCTCCCCGCGGGGCTCCAGCAGGGAGGCGACGCGCGCGGAGCCCGCGGGCGCGGCTGAGGGGCGCGCGGCGCGGCGGGGGCGGGCGCGCGCGGGCCGCCGCCGGGTCACCCACCTTCCTCACGCGGCGGGCCGTGTAGAGCCCCATGCCGTCCTGAACGCGGGAGGACTTCAGGGAGAACCTATCCGGCACGTACATGCCCAGCATGTTGCCGCCGCGCCGCCGCCGCCCTCAGCGCCGGCACCGGGGAACTGGGGTGCCGGGGCGGCGGGGAGAGGCCGGCGGGCAGGAGGAAGTGGAGCCTCCCTCCCGGAATCCCCACCTCCCCGCCGACTCGAGGATCCCCGCGGCCCGGCCCCTCCTAGTCCCGGGTCCGGCTTGGCCGCGAGCGGCGGAGGCCGCGGCTGCCACGGCGGGCGCGGGGGCGCGGGGACGCCCCGGGCGGGGACGCCGCGCGCTGATTGGCCCGAAGTTAGCGGCCCGCACCCGCGCGCGGCGCGGAGCCTCGAACCCGGAGGCCGGGGAGCCGGGCCGCCCGCCCGCCCGCGGGCTGCGCCCGCCTGGGCGACGTGCCCGCCCTTCTCTGGCCTCTGGGGTTCGACTCTGAGCTAGTGCTCCCAGTCGGGGGATTTTACACTCTTCAGATGCAAAACTAAATGGGTCTTGACAGAGCTGGGGCCATCCTTCGAAACAACTTTACAAGTTTCAGACCGAAAGCATACTTACTGCCTAGCTACTGAGAGCAGTCCCTGAGCTCTAGGAAATTTCAACCCTTTTACCTGTGAGGTCCGCATCTTTGGATTACTTCATGCTTTTTTTTTTTTTTTTTTAGAGCTTCCATTTTATTTTATTTTACTTTACAGTACTCTATTGGTTTTGGCATACATTGACATAAATCTGCCATGGGTGTACACGAACTCCCACCCTACATCATCCCTCCGGATCATCCCCATACACCGGCCCCAAGCATCCTGCATCCTGCATTGAACATAGACTGGCGATTCATTTCTTACATGATAGTATACATATTTCAATGCTATTCTCCCAAATCATCCCACCCTCTTCCTCTCCCTCACCCTCTCCCTCTCCCTCAGAGTCCAAAAGTCCGCTTTGCACATCTGTGTCTCTTTTGCTGTCTTGCATACAGGGTCCTCATTACCATCTTTCTAAATTCCATATATATGTGTTAGTATACTGTATTTGTGTTTTTCTTTCTGGCTTACTTCACTCTGTATAATCGGTTCCAGTTTCATCCATCTTATTAAAACTGATTCAAATGTATTCTTTTTAATGCCTAGGGGACTAATAAATACATTGATTAACGTTCAGAGACAAGAGGGTATACGCAGCCTGCAAGTAATCCATTTCAAGTTAACTCGAAATTTGTTGTGAACAATTGAAGTAATATTTAAGTCCAGTAGAAATTAGTTCTCTTATGGTGTCCTAATCCCTGGGAATTTCTTACACTTCCAAAGATAAGCTATCCCCGCGTCTTCTCTTCCTGGAAAATCACCAGACCAATTACAGATTTTCAGTCAAAATGTGAGATGGGGGAGATAAAAGAGAGAGACCAAACAATAGAATCTGGAATTTCGACCGTAAATTAACAAGTCTTCTTTTAGTGTTTTTAATAAAGTTAGTAGATACTGCAGTGGCATTCAGAATTTCAAAAGGATGTTTGTTTCTTCAGGAGGCACTGGAATCTCTCTACTCATTTCTCTGGATATTCTTGATCGTTTTCCACACTGGGTTCTTTTCTCGGAAAGTATTTGATGTTCTCAATAAATATTGTCTCACACGCACCTCCAGAACAAACAGATCTCCTCCTCTTTCTCTTCTCTTTCATATCTCCTTTCCAATTCTCTTCCAACTCCTCTAGATCTGAGCAGAAAATCTGGCCAAGGTCAAGTAAATAGTTACCCTGTGCTCAGATGCTCCTAGTCGATCCAAGTGACTGTGTCTAAGAAAAGACAGTTATGTGATTCTCCAAGGGATATCTCTCATCAGAGAGGACTCTAAGACCCCGCTTTGATGAAACGTTTCTCTGAACCTGACAGATATTTTGAGGATTAGCCAGTTCATAACCACAGCCTAGCTCATCCACAAATTTTTAATCCACAGAAATAAGATTTAAAAGAATCAGTAATTAACCAAAAAGAAATACCAATGCTCTTACGTTTGTCAGAGCCACTCAATTTGTCCTACTGGTTTCCCTTTCCTCTTGCTAAAATAAAATTTTTAGTGAAACATTGTTAAAAATAGGTGGGTCACCTTAATACACCATTCAGATGAGTAAGGAGGAACTTAGTTTAAGTGATTATTTTCTATAAACTCTCTGATATAATGCAGGGAGTAAACATGATTATTGTTATAATGCTTACTAACTCTTTAGCATGGAGGCAAAAATCAACTTTTTCTGTATAAAATGTTAATTTAAAATAAAGATCATATCTGAATCCTGATGTCTTGGTGACCTCTCAGTAAAAAGGAGAGCATACGCAACTGATGATATAATTCCCTTTTGAATTGGGGTCTCCATAAGGCCTCCTCCTCTGCCCATTGTCTCTGCTTAGATTTGGCAGACTGAAATTTCACAAAGTATTTCATCATCAGAGAGGTAAGCTTCTAACTCTATCCTGTTATGCTGAGTATTAATGTAGTCATGGCAAATTAATATTGTTTGAAGATCATTAATTTTAGAACTTCCTCAGTTGTTTCCATTTGCAGCCAAGTACCATAGTAACATACATTTACATATGAATGAAGAATATGTTATTTTTCTTAGCATTTTGGGTGAAATGAAGAAAATAATGTTCATCAACATTGGTTTACCTGTTTCAAAGTCTTTGTAACTAGCAATGGAATATGAGTGTCATTTATTTCTAACACATCAACAAAATCTTCTGTTGCTTAAATAGGTCCGTAGATCTTAAGCTTTTATATCCAAATCTAACTTGTGAAGTATAATATTTAAATGGAATAATGTTCATCAACATTGGTTTACCTGTTTCAAAGTCTTTGTAACTAGCAATGGAATATGAGTGTCATTTATTTCTAACACATCAACAAAATCTTCTGTTGCTTAAATAGGTCCGTAGATCTTAAGCTTTTATATCCAAATCTAACTTGTGAAGTATAATATTTAAATGGTAGATGTGACTGAAATAAGAAACAAAGTTTTTTTTCTGAAAGTTACTAATACTGCTTGCCCTAAAGGTAATTTAAAATCTTTGTTATAAAAAACTTGTCAACATACAAAAAGCCAAATTGGAAGTGTTATGCTCAAGTCACAAAATCTCCCAGTGATCACCAGGGAGCTGATATCCGATGCAAAAGCAAGAGAGTTTTTATTACCAAGCTTGAGCTGGGGCTCCCACGGATACCAACACAGCAGCTACAGGGAGGAGCCCCGAGCTCTGGGTTACATTGCTTATATAGGGTATTCTCGTGGGAGAAACTTGAAACACCGGAGTTTTCGGGTTGGGAGACATCTAATTGGTTACCTTCTGTGAAAGGGTTAGGTGTTGGGTTCTGATTGGTTCCCATTTCCCGGGCTGGCCACGGGTTCTGATTGGTCCGCAGGTAGTGGGGTGGGGTTAAGGGATTTCCAAAGGCTCTTTTCCTGGAACCTTACAAAACAGAGTAGCTTAGATTCTTCAGAAGACTTCTGGCTATGTGACAGGTGTATTTTCTAGAGAAAAGATAGCGAAAATAAATAAATAAAGTAAAAACAACACTTATACCATGGGGTCAAATGTTTCCTCCATGGCTATAATCCAGTCAGTCTTTGCACTGCTGTTCTCTCTGCCTGAGAAATTCAGTTATTGTAAGTTTCTCTTTGTGAAAGGCCATTATGCAGCTGCAAAGAAAAAATTGGCATTATGCTGATTCCTCATCATTTCTGAATGTTTCTGCAAAATTTTGCCACAAAAAACCCTAGGCCCAAAGGAAGCAAAAAGACTTAAAAAAAAAAAAAAAAAAACACAGATTGTGCCAGAGTTTGTGCTAAATTATATCGGCTACCCACAAAAATAGCTTCTGGAAACCTCTTCCTTCAGACAGAACTGCCAGAAGATTGTCCCTCCATTGCTCCTACCATGGGGGACTCCCTTCCTGTTAGAAGAGCTTCCAGTTTCTCCACTGGAGTGGCAAGGAGCGAGGGATACAGCAAGAATTTTTGAATCAGGAAATACGGAGTTTTGAACTACATATCTGAGACATATTAACATGAGACCATAGGAAAGGTTAATAACCCCTGGAAAACTCCACTTTCTCTGAACGATGATGCTGACAATGCCTACTTTGCAGAGACCCAAGCACAAAATAGTCTCAAAATAAATAGAAGTTATTATCATCATGGATCAAAACTAAGCCTCATAGCTATACTTCAATGTTTTTCAACAAGCCATCTGGATTTTGCTAGAATTACACAGAAGTGAGTCTATGAATTTCTACTGTGGCACATGGCAGATTCAATCATCCTTCCAGGGCAAGAAAGTTGTCTTTAATATCGGTACAACACTGCCTATAAGACAATACTGCTTCCACAGAGACGAGATGTATTGTAAAAATTCCTAATGAGAGCTTGTAAAAAACTTTTTCTTCCCTGGGCTCACGGATCCCTTTTGTCTCTCAAAGGAGGAGAATACAAGCCTGCATGCATGTGTGCTAAGTCGCTTCCGTCGTGTCCAACTCTTTGAGACCCTGTGGCCGCAATCAGCCAGGCTCCTCTATCCATGCGGTTCTCCAGGAAAGAATACTGGAGTGAGGGGTTGCCATGCCCTTCTCCAGGTCATCTTCCCGACCCAGGAATCAAACCTCATGTCTCCTGCATTGGCAGGCAGATTCTTCACCACTAACACAGCCTGGGAAACACAAGAATAAACCCACCAGTAGTTAAATTGTGTCAAATATATTTTGTCAGTTTGAAGTTCTTGGTTATAGTCCCAATTTATTTATAACTTCATAAATTCTTCAATCTTTAACTCAAATTATGTGTCATCCATTTTAAAAATAAATCTTTAAAATCATTATACCACCTCCCAGAGTATTGGATATAAAAGCAAAAATAAACAAATGGAACCTAATTAAACTTAAAAGCTTTTTTACAACAAAGGAAACTGTAAGCAAGGTGAAAAGACAGCCTTCAGAATGGGAAAAAATAATAGCAAACGAAGCAACTGACAAAGAATTAATCTCAAAAATATACAAGCAACCCCTGCAACTCAATTCCAGAAAAATAAATGACCCAATCAAAAAATGGGCCAAAGAACTAAACAGACATTTCTCCAAAGAAGACATACTGAGGGACAACAAACACATGAAAAGATGTTCAACATCACTCATTATCAGAGAAATGCAAATCAAAACCACAATGAGGTACCATTTNTAATCTCAAAAATATACAAGCAACTCCTGCAGCTCAATTCCAGAAAAATAAATGACCCAATCAAAAAATGGGCCAAAGAACTAAACAGACATTTCTCCAAAGAAGACATACTGAGGGACAACAAACACATGAAAAGATGTTCAACATCACTCATTATCAGAGAAATGCAAATCAAAACCACAATGAGGTACCATTTCACGCCAGTCAGAATGGCTGTGATCCAAAAATCTACGAGCAATAAATGCTGGAGAGGGTGTGGAGAAAAGGGAACCCTCTTACACTGTTGGTGGGAATGCAAACTAGTATGGCCACTATGGAGAACAGTGTGGCGATCCCTTACAAAATGGAGATAGAACTGCCATATGACCCAGCAATCCCATTGCTGGGTATACACACCAAGGAAACCAGAACTGAAAGAGACACGTGTACCCCAGTGTTCATCGCAGCACTGTTTATAATAGCCAGGACATGGAAGCAACTTAGATGTCCCTCAGCAGACGAATGGATAAGAAAGCTGTGGTACATATACACATTGGTATATTACTTAGCCATTAAAAAGAATTTGAATCAGTTCTAATGATGTGGATGAAACTGGAGCCTATTATACAGAGTGAAGTAAGCCAGAAAGAAAAACACCAATACAGTATATTAATGCATATATATGGAATTTAGAAAGAAAGTAATGATAACCCTGTATGCAAGACAGCAAAAGAGACACAGATGTATAGCACAGTCTTTTGGACTCTATGGGAGAGGGTGAGGGCGGGATGATATGGGAGAATGTCATTGAAACATGTATATTACCATATGTGAAACGAGTCCCCTGTCCAGATTTGTTGCATGAGACAGGGTGCTCAGGGCTGGTGCACTGGGATGACCCTGAGGGATGGGATGGGGAGGGAGGTGGGAGGGGGTTCAGGATCTGTCTCTTATACACATCTAGATGTGTATAAGAGACAGCATGCCACCACGCTGGAAGGCGCCCAGTCACTCACCGTGTAGAGGTCATGTGTGGCCTCCCTGCAGCTACATAAAGAGAGACGGGGAAGATGCCCAGCCACACTGCTCCAGCACCCAGGNTTCAGGATGGGGAACACATGTACACCCATGGCTGATTCATGTGAATGTATGGCAAAACCACTACAATAAAGTAATTATCCTCCAATTAAAACGAATAAATTTCTATTTTAAAAATTAACAAATAAAATCATTATATATTTCTACAACAAGTATTTTAGAACTCCTAACCAAGGAGTGTGCCAGGCACAAGGAATATGTAATCCAAGTTATCAGACTTTGCAAATTAAAGGGTGCATGGAAATATCACTGTAACAGACACTACTTCAGAATGAGACAAGGAGAAAAGGAGCCTATTTAATGTGGTACAAGAGATGTCCCATGGAGAGCTTTCTTCTGTCCAATCGGAGACAGTGAATTTGGAGGAAATAACACCTTCCTGGAGTTTCCCAGGTGGCACTAATGGTAAAGAACCCGCCTGCCAATGCAGGAGACCTAAGAGACCTGGGTTCCATCCCTGGATTGGGACGATTCCTTGGAAGAGAGCAAGGCAACCCACTCCAGTATTTTTGCCTGGAGAGTTCCACGGACAGAGGAGCCTGGCAGGCTACAGTCCATGGGGTTGCAAAGAGTCAGACACTACTGAAGTGACTTAACACACACGCAGCACAACATCTTCCTGACAAGGAGGCGTCAACATTATTTCTGTCACTATGGCCTTTATTTTATTAGTAGAAAGGGAAGAGAAGTCACCTTAGAGACAGAGCACCATAGTCCTGCATGAACACAGCAAGCATCCTGCAGAGCCTACGGGAAAGAAGAAAGCCTCTTTCGAGCATTAGCTGCTAACAACTCAGCTGCAACACACTGTGTTTGAGCAAGTACATGGGCAAAGAAGAGACTTGGCTGCAAAATGCCTAAAGGTAGAAGTTGATGGAACGTTTTAAGTGGAACGAACAATTGTAACAAACATATGAAACGTGATAGACACAGAAGAGGACTTACAGTGGCCAGAGCCGATTCTTTATACACCAGGAAACGGGAAGACGTGGAACAAATACTTGAACCCAACACATCTAGCATGTGTAGTAAATTGTACACATAGCCCAGGATATATTGGTGTGAGGACTAAACTGAAGATTGTTCTCATTAAAAGAATGAGCCCTATCATCTTAAACAGATCTTTCATTAGGTACTAAAAAATATTCTCCAAAATTATTTAAATATCAACACAGAACTGAATGATGTTTATCCATCTTTTGCCGTAAGTCTGATACCCAGAGTAAACAATGAACCATAAGCATCATCCCTTGCAGAATTCTGAGCACACAGGATTCAAATTCTTCTGGGTAGATTATGTTACTCCAAGATTTTTAGAAAAGATAATTAAAATCAATACCAAAGAAATAGAACTATTCTTTTGAAATCGTTTTCACACAATGAGAATGTAATGATAAAATAATATGAGTTACTCTTTAAACTGTTTGGCTCATTTATTTCAGATTCCTGTGTCCAATATTTCACATATATTCCCCTCTTCCACCCTCTGTTTCCTTTCCCTTTTCCTGCCAGTCTCCTGGAGTGCCAGTATTATTATATGCTATAAAAAATATTTTACTCATGCAGTTGAAATACTTTTTAACTTGCAAGCTCAGTAGGGGAAAATGTGGAAGTGTTTAATTCTCTAGTTTTTTTTTTTTAATGGGAAATAAAAATCAAAATCTGAAAAGTAGCAACCTGCAGTAAAACATTATTTTTCTTCTTTTCCCAACATGTCTAAATGGCATCAAGTTCAAATACTTTATTATAGATAATCCTAGCCAATTTAAATGTCCAATTTCTCAATAAAACATGAATCAGGAAAAGTCAATATCTTTGTAAATGTGCTTCCAAATTTTGCCCTCAGATAGTCTAACTAAATTTCCACTCATTTCAGTGGAAGTTATTAAAAAGTACATCTGAGGGGAGAATTTGGCCCATGAAATTTAAAATGATTGTAGGGTAAGTAAAATATTTCTATACTTATGATTATATAGTAGCTGTGAAACTTTCAAAAGGAAGACCTTAAAATCCTATAGTATAGCAAAATTCTACTAAAAACAACTTGCTAATTTAACTAGCTTTGGAAAGTTTAAACACATTTAAAAGAAAACATTTAATAAAGAATGCTTTATTCATTCATTCAAAAATATTTATTCATACCAACATCATTTTTTTCAAAGGATAAGTATTTCCTGCTGCTACTGCTACTGCTGCTAAGTCACTTCAGTCGTGTCCGACTCTGTGTGACCCCATAGACGGCAGCCCACCAGGCTCCCCCGTCCCTGGGATTCTCCAGGCAAGAACATTGGAGTGGGTTGCCATTTCCTTCTCCAATGCATGAAAGAGAAAAGTGAAAGGGAAGTCGCTCAGTCGTGTCTGACTCAGCGACCCCATGGACTGCAGCCTACCAGGCTCCTCCATCCATGGGAGTTTCCAGGCAAGAGTACTGGAGTGGGATGCCTAGCACAATAATATTCCATATGGTGATTAGTTCTAATGTAAAATATGAAAAAGCTCCAATTCTTGCCTATGTTAAGAAAGAAATCCATGTGAAATATTTAGTTGCATTATATGATCCTTCCACTTGTTCTAGAACTAAAGATAAATATTGAATAACTAAAATAATTTTAAAACAACAGAAAAACTGGCCTTAATTATTTTTAATTATTGTCTTCACTGGCTTCACATGCCAAAGCTTGTTTTAGACCTTTAGTGGTACACCATTATTATATTTAACAACTCCAATTTTCCTACTTTAGAAACAGTTCTGCCAACATCTCTGCTTGAAATATGAACTCCCTGTTTACCAGCTTTCTTAGATTTATTTACTTTTTTATTTACTTGCTACTCATTTTGGGTGAGATCTTAGTTCCCCAATCAGGGATCAAACCCATGATCCTACAGTGGAAGCTCTGAGTTCTAACCAGTGGACCACCAGGAAATTCCCCAGATGTCTTGGATTTAGATTCATTTTATTGTTGTCTTACCTTTTCCCATGTCACTTCCCATGTAAACCATGTCACTTCCCATGTAAACTCTCCATAGTTTAGACCCTCAAAGCCTCACATCTAACTATTATTTTTATACCATTCATACACTGGCTTTTTTTTTTTTTTGCTTGCATGTATGGTAGATAATACAGCTAGATTAATATTCCTTATATATTATCTTGACACTTCTCTAGTAACTTGAATAAATCCATATCATGTTCAGTCATTCAGTCAATCACATCCGACTCTTTGTGATCCCATGGACTGTAGCCCATCAGGCTCCTCTGTCCATGAGATTTTTCCAGTAAGAATACTGGAGTGGATAGCCATGCCCTCCTCCAGGGATCTTCCCAACCCAGGTATTGAACCTGTATCTCCTTTGTCTCCTGCATTGGCAGGCAGATTCTTTACCACTGAGCCACCCACCTGGGAAGCCCATAAATTCATGTGAAAGTGAAAGTTGCTCAACTGTGTCAACTCTTTGCCACCCCATGGACTATACAGTCCATGGAATTCTCCAGGCCAGAATACTGGAGTGGGTAGCCTTTCCCTTCTCCAGGGGATCTTCCCAACCCAGGGATCGAACCCAAGTCTCTTGAGTTAAAAGATGGATTCTTTACCAGCTGAGCCACAAGAGAAGCCCAAGAATACTGGGGTGGGTAGCCTATCCCTTCTCCAGGGGATCTTTTCAACCCAGGGATCAAACTGGGATCTTCTGCGTTGAAGGCGGATTCTTTACCAGTTGAGCTGTCAGGGGAGCTCAGCTGAATATCTCAAATCCTTTTCCAGAAATCAGTGGCCTATCCACAATAATATTCCATCCTACCCTTCCACCCTTAAGTCCCTCTATTCTTTTAGAACCCTCTATTCAATTAATTTCTCTCTTCTCTAAAACTTTATGAAAGCTGGCTCATTGCTGTGCTTACAATTTTCAATTGTTTAAAATGTTCTCTTCATTGTTTTCCTTTCATTTAACTTCTGCCAGCCTTCCCGGTCCAATCTGTATTTCTCCTTTTCCATGAGGCCATTTCTGATCATCACAGTTGGAAGTGACCTCTCCTGCTTTACACAGCCATGGTTTGCTCTGTCCATTCATATGACACTTTAACAAGCATTATCTTATACTGCTAGGTGTGTGCCTGTGCCTGTGTGTGTGTGTGTTTCTCATATTTACCTATCCAGATTTTAAGGTCTTTGAAGGTAGGTACTATTTCTTATGGCAGAAAGTGAAGAGGAACTAAAAAGCCTCTTGATGAAAGTGAAAGCGGAGAGTGAAAAAGTTGGCTTAAAGCTCAACATTCAGAAAACGAAGATCATGGCATCCGGTCCCATCACTTCATGGGAAATAGATGGGGAAACAGTGGAGACAGTGTCAGACTTTATTTTTGGGGGCTCCAAAATCACTGCAGATGGTGATTGCAGCCATGAAATTAAAAGGCACTTACTCCTTGGAAGAAAAGTTATGACCAACCTAAATAGCATATTCAAAAGCAGAGACATTACTTTGCCGACTAAGGTCCGTCTAGTCGAGGCTATGGTTTTTCCTGTGGTCATGTATGGATGTGAGAGTTGGACTGTGAAGAAGGCTGAGCTCTGAAGAATTGATGCTTTTGAACTGTGGTGTTGGAGAAGACTCTTGAGAGTCCCTTGGACTGCAAGGAGATCCAACCAGTCCATTCTGAAGGAGATCAGCCCTGGGATTTCTTTGGAAGAAATGATGCTAAANTGTGGTCATGTATGGATGTGAGAGTTGGACTGTGAAGAAGGCTGAGCTCTGAAGAATTGATGCTTTTGAACTGTGGTGTTGGAGAAGACTCTTGAGAGTCCCTTGGACTGCAAGGAGATCCAACCAGTCCATTCTGAAGGAGATCAGCCCTGGGATTTCTTTGGAAGAAATGATGCTAAAGCTGAAACTCCAGTACTTTGGCCACCTCATGCGAAGAGTTGACTCATTGGAAAAGACCCTGATGCTGGGAGTGACTGGGGGCAGGAGGAGAAGGTGACGACCGAGGATGAGATGGCTGGATGGCATCACTGACTCGATGGACATGAGTCTGAGTGAACTCTGGGAGTTGGTGATGGACAGGGAGGCCTGGCGTGCTGCGATCCATGGGGTCACAAAGAGTCAGACACGACTGAGCAACTGAACTGAACTGAACTGAACTATGTCTTACACTTCATACCCTTATTTATCTAGCATCTCACTGTAAAGATAGTGCCACAGTTCAAGGAAGGTAGGTCATGTATTATACACCTTGAAGAGGTTTCAGTCACATTGTATTTAGCGTGAATGGCTCCCTGTGGAGCTGGGCAGAGCACCACTGGCATGGTCATAGATGCCAACCCGCTTGCACATAATACAGCATCAACCTAATACTGAGATATGATACTACTTCTCTTGTGTCATTTCTCTAATGTTTTATAACCAAAATTTCTCCATAGTTCACAGCTTCCTTTTACTCTTACTACTGAAGTGGGTAGCAGAAAATGGCACCCCTAAGTATGCCCTTTGGGCATAAATGATTGCTTTGAGCTGGTAATTTTTGAGAAACAGCCTTCACAGAAGAAACCCTGAAAACAGAGTAGAAGTTACCCTTCTATAAGGGAAATTTACATTTACAAAGAAAATCTCCATTCGTAAAGTGCCTCCTTCTAGGTCCCTGTAACAGAAAGTTGACCCTAAATTACAAGAAACTTACTGAGGCAAAGGCAGCTACTTGCATCTGAGTAACAAATCTAACCCTTTACCATGCTTTTCCTGCTAACCTCCTATAACTGGCTTCTCCCCTCTTCTCCCAGCATTTTTCCTTTATCTTTAACTAAAGAAAGCATTTAAGGTGATGCCTTGGGCTTTGCTGGGAATTATTGAGTTTTCCTTGGTATCTCCCACGTATATAAGAGGCATAAATGTTAATAAACTTCTGTTTGTTTTTCTCTTGTGATCTGTGTTTTTATTAGTGGAGCTTCTCAGCCAAGAACTCAAAAAGGTAGAGAAAAAATTGTTTTCACTCACTTACAATTTTGGTGACAAGAAAGAGACCCATTGTGACACCTCAGGTGCTCTAGAGCCTGAAGATGGTGTTAAAACGTAAACTAAAAATTTTAAGAGTTTATCTGAACAAAAATCAAATTGAATTGGGCAGTGCCAATTCAGTAATGGTTAAGAGCATCTCATCAGTAGGAGTGAGGGGGACTTTTATAGAGAAAATAAGATATTTATTGATTGGGTGTAACTTAAAGCCTACTTGACTATTTGTGATTGCTTGTAATTAGAGTTTTGATTTTGTAAACCTTGAGACATTTACCAGCTTCCCAGGTGGCACTAGTGGTAAATAAACCACCTGCCTGAAGAATCTAAGCTACTCCATTTTGCTAACAGAAAAGCTCCATTTTGTAAGGTTTTGGGAAAAGAGCCTTTGGAAATCCCCTGACCTCACCCCAGTACCCATGAGCCAATCGGACCCCAGACCAGAATCTCCTGACTTAACGTTCAGGAACTTGTGGTCTACCTAGGAAATAGGGACCAATCAAAAACCAACACACAACCCTTCGAAAGAAAGTGACCAATCAGACGCTCCCCCCTACCTAGAAATTCTTTTTTTTTTCATGAACACTCCCTATCTAAGCAATGTAACCCAAAACCTGGGGCTCCTCCCTATAGCTGCTGCATTGGTAACGGTGGGAGCCCCAGCTCGAGCTTGGTAATAAAGACTCTCTTGCTTTTGCATTGGATATTGGCTCCCAGGTGGTCATTGGGAGATTTTGCGACTTGGGCATAACACTGCCAATGAAGGAGACATAAGTGAGGTGGGTTGGATCCCTGGGTCAGGAAGATCCCCAGATCAGGAAGATTCCCTGGAGGACAGCGTGGCAATCCACTTCAGTATTCTTGCCTGGAGAATCCCTTGGACAGAGAAACCTGGCAGGCTACTCTCCATAGCATAGCAAAGAGTTGGAAGTGACTAAAGCTACTTTGCATGGCCACACGGGGCATTTACAGGCTTAGATTTTGTTTTTTTTCAGTGGGAGGCTACCTTAGTCTAATGGCCTCCTTGTTTAATTAAATTAACAATGGGATCCTTGGAAAACTATCATAAGCCATCAAAGGGTAAAAACTCTTACCAAAGTCAGCTCTCCCAGATAGCCATCTGTAGTGCCCAGTCTAGGAAGGAAGGTAAAGTTTCACTTTGATTAGCTTGTTTGAATTCATACAGGAGAGAAAACATTCGTAAGAATTAGTTCTTTGAATTGTGACTCTTGTGAATTTGTTTTTGGAGTGCCCATTGATTATTGATCCTTTCCCTCCCAAGAATAGCTTTGCTTTCCTAATTGTCCTAAGAATTTGGCTTTCTGCCTGCCAACATGCATGTTGTCAGGTTCTTGTATATGCAGGTGGCTCAACGATCAGGTTGGAAACCCAAAAATATTACTGGACAGATATGTGGGTTGCATTCATTTGAGGTTAGCATCCTATGGACTGTTACCAGCTCTCAGAGGACTATTTTTCTTTCTTTGAGCTACCTTGGGGGTGGCTCCAAGACCTTGAGAGAATTGCAACTTTTGCACGTTCTTTGAAGATGCGTCTTACACCCATGTTTAAGGATCATAAAAGGATTTTTGGTTTTGGATTCAAGTCACTTGATAGGCATAGCTTTGGTTTTAAAAAATAAAAAAGGGAAAGAATAACTTTAAAAGCTCAGTATTGCCAGTATTCTACTGTTTGTCCTGAATGAAACTTGATAGTGAAATCTTTGAATTTTTTTTTTTTCTTTAAGTAGCTTTAACATCAGAAGTTGGCATGATTGCAAGCTGATATTCAGAGCCTAGTATGAACATTTTTGGGAGAGCATTCTCTTCTAAACTGAAATGAAACTATGTACCCAGAGGAAAGGAAAACATTCTGAATCTTTTGTAGAACAATTTATTAAGACATTCAAGAGACATATAGTTCTACATTCAGAACATATAAATCTTTTGCCTTCCATATTAATTGGAAAATTTCTCCACAATGTAAGAAGCAAACTGAAGAAAGTATGTGTGGGTGAAGGGGTCAGCCTTTTGATATCATTCATGCTGCTGAAATTGTAAAAGATCAGGATGTCAGGATAAGTACTGTCCTACACAAAAGAAAAGAAAGAAAAATTTTCATGGTAATTACCTTAGACCTCTGATAAGAGGCAGATAAACACCAAACTCCTTCTTGGAGGAAACATATATTTTCTCTGTGCCTTTGAGATGAATTTTCTACCATGTCTCCTCTAGGACTTGAGAGATATTTCTCATCAGAAGGGAAAAAGGAACTATTTGGAAACTAAATAAATGAGAAATAAAAAAGTCTTCTCAAATACTAATAGAAATCTTTAGCCATCTGAGCAGGACATTTTATTTTATCTGTCAGAAACACAATTTGGATTTAATTGTTCTTTATAAACTAGTGGAGTTTTGTATTATTCACCTGTCTTGATACTAAAATTTTAAAATACAAACTATAAGATATATCTCCTTATAATATTATAAAGAGCATCAGGTTGAAGTCAAAAGAGCTGATTTTGTCAGTAGTTTATAGGAAGCAATTGTGAATGCCATAAAATCTCAGATTGAAAGGGCCCATTCAATAAGCACACACATCATAGTTAAATTCAGAAGATAATGTATAAAGAAATACAACTATAATAGGAACAAAACCCAAGGCTCAAAAAGGAACAAGAATCAAATTCTCATAAATTCTTTCAGTAGCAGTACTGGGCACAGTAAGGAAATTAAGCAAAAACTTAAAACTAGTAACTGATAAGGGAAAAGATAAAAGAAGTGAACCTAGAATTTTATTCCAACCAAACTATCATTCAAACTTAAAGGCAAATAATGACATTTTCAAATATACATAGATTCACACTTATTACCCTAAAACTCTGAAAGATGAAAGATACAATTCAGCAAGAAGAAAATAAAACTAGGTTAAAGCAAGTAATGAGCTCCCCAGGTGGGCAGGTGCACAATATGCTACTGGAGATCACTGGAGAAATAACTCCAGAAAGAATGAAGGGATGGAGCCAAGGAAAAAACAATACCCAGTTGTGCATGTGACTGGTGATAGAAGCAAGATCCGATACTGTAAAAAGCAATATTGCATAGGAACCTGGAATGTTAGGTCTGTGAATCCAGGCAAATTGAAAGTGGTCAAACAGGAGATGGCAAGAGTGAACGGTGACATTCTAGGAATCAGTGAACTAAAATGGACTGGAATGGGTGAATTTAACTCAGATGAACATTGTATCTACTACTGCGGGCAGGTTTCCCTTAGAAGAAATGGAGTATCCATCATAGTCAACAAAAGAGTCCAAAATGCAGTACTTGGATTCAATCTCAAAAATGACAGAATGATCTCTGTTCGTTTCCAAGGCAAACCATTCAATATCATGGTAATCCAGGTTTATGCCCCAAGCAGTAATGCTGAAGAAGCTGAAGCTGAACGGTTCTATGACTGTCTCTTATACACAGCCTATGGACTGTTACCAGCTCTCAGAGGACTATTTTTCTTTCTTTGAGCTACCTTGGGGGTGGCTCCAAGACCTTGAGAGAATTGCAACTTTTGCACGTTCTTTGAAGATGCGTCTTACACCCATGTTTAAGGATCATAAAAGGATTTTTGGTTTTGGATTCAAGTCACTTGATAGGCATAGCTTTGGTTTTAAAAAATAAAAAAGGGAAAGAATAACTTTAAAAGCTCAGTATTGCCAGTATTCTACTGTTTGTCCTGAATGAAACTTGATAGTGAAATCTTTGAATTTTTTTTTTTTCTTTAAGTAGCTTTAACATCAGAAGTTGGCATGATTGCAAGCTGATATTCAGAGCCTAGTATGAACATTTTTGGGAGAGCATTCTCTTCTAAACTGAAATGAAACTATGTACCCAGAGGAAAGGAAAACATTCTGAATCTTTTGTAGAACAATTTATTAAGACATTCAAGAGACATATAGTTCTACATTCAGAACATATAAATCTTTTGCCTTCCATATTAATTGGAAAATTTCTCCACAATGTAAGAAGCAAACTGAAGAAAGTATGTGTGGGTGAAGGGGTCAGCCTTTTGATATCATTCATGCTGCTG
Organism: Oreotragus oreotragus; assembly: GCA_006410675.1. Lineage (NCBI taxonomy): Eukaryota > Metazoa > Chordata > Mammalia > Artiodactyla > Bovidae > Oreotragus > Oreotragus oreotragus. Next base: position 45,667 of record SJYX01019198.1, on the reverse strand, counting down.
AAATTGTAAAAGATCAGGATGTCAGGATAAGTACTGTCCTACACAAAAGAAAAGAAAGAAAAATTTTCATGGTAATTACCTTAGACCTCTGATAAGAGGCAGATAAACACCAAACTCCTTCTTGGAGGAAACATATATTTTCTCTGTGCCTTTGAGATGAATTTTCTACCATGTCTCCTCTAGGACTTGAGAGATATTTCTCATCAGAAGGGAAAAAGGAACTATTTGGAAACTAAATAAATGAGAAATAAAAAAGTCTTCTCAAATACTAATAGAAATCTTTAGCCATCTGAGCAGGACATTTTATTTTATCTGTCAGAAACACAATTTGGATTTAATTGTTCTTTATAAACTAGTGGAGTTTTGTATTATTCACCTGTCTTGATACTAAAATTTTAAAATACAAACTATAAGATATATCTCCTTATAATATTATAAAGAGCATCAGGTTGAAGTCAAAAGAGCTGATTTTGTCAGTAGTTTATAGGAAGCAATTGTGAATGCCATAAAATCTCAGATTGAAAGGGCCCATTCAATAAGCACACACATCATAGTTAAATTCAGAAGATAATGTATAAAGAAATACAACTATAATAGGAACAAAACCCAAGGCTCAAAAAGGAACAAGAATCAAATTCTCATAAATTCTTTCAGTAGCAGTACTGGGCACAGTAAGGAAATTAAGCAAAAACTTAAAACTAGTAACTGATAAGGGAAAAGATAAAAGAAGTGAACCTAGAATTTTATTCCAACCAAACTATCATTCAAACTTAAAGGCAAATAATGACATTTTCAAATATACATAGATTCACACTTATTACCCTAAAACTCTGAAAGATGAAAGATACAATTCAGCAAGAAGAAAATAAAACTAGGTTAAAGCAAGTAATGAGCTCCCCAGGTGGGCAGGTGCACAATATGCTACTGGAGATCACTGGAGAAATAACTCCAGAAAGAATGAAGGGATGGAGCCAAGGAAAAAACAATACCCAGTTGTGCATGTGACTGGTGATAGAAGCAAGATCCGATACTGTAAAAAGCAATATTGCATAGGAACCTGGAATGTTAGGTCTGTGAATCCAGGCAAATTGAAAGTGGTCAAACAGGAGATGGCAAGAGTGAACGGTGACATTCTAGGAATCAGTGAACTAAAATGGACTGGAATGGGTGAATTTAACTCAGATGAACATTGTATCTACTACTGCGGGCAGGTTTCCCTTAGAAGAAATGGAGTATCCATCATAGTCAACAAAAGAGTCCAAAATGCAGTACTTGGATTCAATCTCAAAAATGACAGAATGATCTCTGTTCGTTTCCAAGGCAAACCATTCAATATCATGGTAATCCAGGTTTATGCCCCAAGCAGTAATGCTGAAGAAGCTGAAGCTGAACGGTTCTATGACTGTCTCTTATACACAGCCTATGGACTGTTACCAGCTCTCAGAGGACTATTTTTCTTTCTTTGAGCTACCTTGGGGGTGGCTCCAAGACCTTGAGAGAATTGCAACTTTTGCACGTTCTTTGAAGATGCGTCTTACACCCATGTTTAAGGATCATAAAAGGATTTTTGGTTTTGGATTCAAGTCACTTGATAGGCATAGCTTTGGTTTTAAAAAATAAAAAAGGGAAAGAATAACTTTAAAAGCTCAGTATTGCCAGTATTCTACTGTTTGTCCTGAATGAAACTTGATAGTGAAATCTTTGAATTTTTTTTTTTTCTTTAAGTAGCTTTAACATCAGAAGTTGGCATGATTGCAAGCTGATATTCAGAGCCTAGTATGAACATTTTTGGGAGAGCATTCTCTTCTAAACTGAAATGAAACTATGTACCCAGAGGAAAGGAAAACATTCTGAATCTTTTGTAGAACAATTTATTAAGACATTCAAGAGACATATAGTTCTACATTCAGAACATATAAATCTTTTGCCTTCCATATTAATTGGAAAATTTCTCCACAATGTAAGAAGCAAACTGAAGAAAGTATGTGTGGGTGAAGGGGTCAGCCTTTTGATATCATTCATGCTGCTGAAATTGTAAAAGATCAGGATGTCAGGATAAGTACTGTCCTACACAAAAGAAAAGAAAGAAAAATTTTCATGGTAATTACCTTAGACCTCTGATAAGAGGCAGATAAACACCAAACTCCTTCTTGGAGGAAACATATATTTTCTCTGTGCCTTTGAGATGAATTTTCTACCATGTCTCCTCTAGGACTTGAGAGATATTTCTCATCAGAAGGGAAAAAGGAACTATTTGGAAACTAAATAAATGAGAAATAAAAAAGTCTTCTCAAATACTAATAGAAATCTTTAGCCATCTGAGCAGGACATTTTATTTTATCTGTCAGAAACACAATTTGGATTTAATTGTTCTTTATAAACTAGTGGAGTTTTGTATTATTCACCTGTCTTGATACTAAAATTTTAAAATACAAACTATAAGATATATCTCCTTATAATATTATAAAGAGCATCAGGTTGAAGTCAAAAGAGCTGATTTTGTCAGTAGTTTATAGGAAGCAATTGTGAATGCCATAAAATCTCAGATTGAAAGGGCCCATTCAATAAGCACACACATCATAGTTAAATTCAGAAGATAATGTATAAAGAAATACAACTATAATAGGAACAAAACCCAAGGCTCAAAAAGGAACAAGAATCAAATTCTCATAAATTCTTTCAGTAGCAGTACTGGGCACAGTAAGGAAATTAAGCAAAAACTTAAAACTAGTAACTGATAAGGGAAAAGATAAAAGAAGTGAACCTAGAATTTTATTCCAACCAAACTATCATTCAAACTTAAAGGCAAATAATGACATTTTCAAATATACATAGATTCACACTTATTACCCTAAAACTCTGAAAGATGAAAGATACAATTCAGCAAGAAGAAAATAAAACTAGGTTAAAGCAAGTAATGAGCTCCCCAGGTGGGCAGGTGCACAATATGCTACTGGAGATCACTGGAGAAATAACTCCAGAAAGAATGAAGGGATGGAGCCAAGGAAAAAACAATACCCAGTTGTGCATGTGACTGGTGATAGAAGCAAGATCCGATACTGTAAAAAGCAATATTGCATAGGAACCTGGAATGTTAGGTCTGTGAATCCAGGCAAATTGAAAGTGGTCAAACAGGAGATGGCAAGAGTGAACGGTGACATTCTAGGAATCAGTGAACTAAAATGGACTGGAATGGGTGAATTTAACTCAGATGAACATTGTATCTACTACTGCGGGCAGGTTTCCCTTAGAAGAAATGGAGTATCCATCATAGTCAACAAAAGAGTCCAAAATGCAGTACTTGGATTCAATCTCAAAAATGACAGAATGATCTCTGTTCGTTTCCAAGGCAAACCATTCAATATCATGGTAATCCAGGTTTATGCCCCAAGCAGTAATGCTGAAGAAGCTGAAGCTGAACGGTTCTATGACTGTCTCTTATACACAGCCTATGGACTGTTACCAGCTCTCAGAGGACTATTTTTCTTTCTTTGAGCTACCTTGGGGGTGGCTCCAAGACCTTGAGAGAATTGCAACTTTTGCACGTTCTTTGAAGATGCGTCTTACACCCATGTTTAAGGATCATAAAAGGATTTTTGGTTTTGGATTCAAGTCACTTGATAGGCATAGCTTTGGTTTTAAAAAATAAAAAAGGGAAAGAATAACTTTAAAAGCTCAGTATTGCCAGTATTCTACTGTTTGTCCTGAATGAAACTTGATAGTGAAATCTTTGAATTTTTTTTTTTTCTTTAAGTAGCTTTAACATCAGAAGTTGGCATGATTGCAAGCTGATATTCAGAGCCTAGTATGAACATTTTTGGGAGAGCATTCTCTTCTAAACTGAAATGAAACTATGTACCCAGAGGAAAGGAAAACATTCTGAATCTTTTGTAGAACAATTTATTAAGACATTCAAGAGACATATAGTTCTACATTCAGAACATATAAATCTTTTGCCTTCCATATTAATTGGAAAATTTCTCCACAATGTAAGAAGCAAACTGAAGAAAGTATGTGTGGGTGAAGGGGTCAGCCTTTTGATATCATTCATGCTGCTGAAATTGTAAAAGATCAGGATGTCAGGATAAGTACTGTCCTACACAAAAGATTTTTTTTTTTCTTTAAGTAGCTTTAACATCAGAAGTTGGCATGATTGCAAGCTGATATTCAGAGCCTAGTATGAACATTTTTGGGAGAGCATTCTCTTCTAAACTGAAATGAAACTATGTACCCAGAGGAAAGGAAAACATTCTGAATCTTTTGTAGAACAATTTATTAAGACATTCAAGAGACATATAGTTCTACATTCAGAACATATAAATCTTTTGCCTTCCATATTAATTGGAAAATTTCTCCACAATGTAAGAAGCAAACTGAAGAAAGTATGTGTGGGTGAAGGGGTCAGCCTTTTGATATCATTCATGCTGCTGAAATTGTAAAAGATCAGGATGTCAGGATAAGTACTGTCCTACACAAAAGAAAAGAAAGAAAAATTTTCATGGTAATTACCTTAGACCTCTGATAAGAGGCAGATAAACACCAAACTCCTTCTTGGAGGAAACATATATTTTCTCTGTGCCTTTGAGATGAATTTTCTACCATGTCTCCTCTAGGACTTGAGAGATATTTCTCATCAGAAGGGAAAAAGGAACTATTTGGAAACTAAATAAATGAGAAATAAAAAAGTCTTCTCAAATACTAATAGAAATCTTTAGCCATCTGAGCAGGACATTTTATTTTATCTGTCAGAAACACAATTTGGATTTAATTGTTCTTTATAAACTAGTGGAGTTTTGTATTATTCACCTGTCTTGATACTAAAATTTTAAAATACAAACTATAAGATATATCTCCTTATAATATTATAAAGAGCATCAGGTTGAAGTCAAAAGAGCTGATTTTGTCAGTAGTTTATAGGAAGCAATTGTGAATGCCATAAAATCTCAGATTGAAAGGGCCCATTCAATAAGCACACACATCATAGTTAAATTCAGAAGATAATGTATAAAGAAATACAACTATAATAGGAACAAAACCCAAGGCTCAAAAAGGAACAAGAATCAAATTCTCATAAATTCTTTCAGTAGCAGTACTGGGCACAGTAAGGAAATTAAGCAAAAACTTAAAACTAGTAACTGATAAGGGAAAAGATAAAAGAAGTGAACCTAGAATTTTATTCCAACCAAACTATCATTCAAACTTAAAGGCAAATAATGACATTTTCAAATATACATAGATTCACACTTATTACCCTAAAACTCTGAAAGATGAAAGATACAATTCAGCAAGAAGAAAATAAAACTAGGTTAAAGCAAGTAATGAGCTCCCCAGGTGGGCAGGTGCACAATATGCTACTGGAGATCACTGGAGAAATAACTCCAGAAAGAATGAAGGGATGGAGCCAAGGAAAAAACAATACCCAGTTGTGCATGTGACTGGTGATAGAAGCAAGATCCGATACTGTAAAAAGCAATATTGCATAGGAACCTGGAATGTTAGGTCTGTGAATCCAGGCAAATTGAAAGTGGTCAAACAGGAGATGGCAAGAGTGAACGGTGACATTCTAGGAATCAGTGAACTAAAATGGACTGGAATGGGTGAATTTAACAGAAAGCCTTCCTCAGTGATCAGTGCAAAGAAATAGAGGAAACAATAGAATGAGAAAGACTAGAGATCTCTGCAAGAAAATTAGAGATACCAAGGGAACATTCCATGTAAAGATAGGCACAATAAAGGACAGAAGTGGTATGGACCTAACAGAAGCAAAGATAGAGGTGACAAGATACACAGAAGGACTATACACAAAAGATCTTCATGACCCAGATAATCACAATGCTGTGATCACTCACCTAGGGCCAGACATCCTGGAATATGAAGTCAAGTCACCCTTAGGAAGCGTCATTACAAATAAAGCCTGTGGAGATGATGGAAATCCAGTTGAGCTATTTCAAATCCTAAAAGATGATGCTGTGAAAGTGCTGCACTCAATATTACAGCAAATTTGGAAAACACAGCAGTGGCCACAGGAAGAGGTCAGTTTTCATGCCCATCCCAAAGAAAGCCAATGCCAAAGAATGGTCAAACTACCACACAATTGCACTCATCTCCCAGGCTAGCAAAGTAATGCTCAAAATTTTCCAAGCCAGGCTTCAACAATACATGAACCCTGAACTTCCAGATGTTCAAGCTGGATTTAGAAAAGGCAGGAGAACCAGAGATCAAATTGCCAACATTCACTGGATCATCAAAAAAGCAAGAGAATTCCAGAAAGACATCTATTTCTGCTTTATTGACTATGCCAAAGTCTTTTACTGTGAGGATCACCACAAACTGTGGAAAATTCTTCAAGCAATAATACCAGACCACCTGGCCTGCCTCTTGAGAAATCTGTATGCAGGTCAGGAAGCAACAGTTAGGACTCGACATGGAGCAACAGACTGTTTCCAAATAGGGAAAGCAGTACATCAAGGCTGTATATTGTCACCCTGCTTATTTAATTTATATGCAGAGTACATCATGAGAAATACTGGTTCGATTAAGCACAAGCTGGAATCAAGATTGTTGGGAGAAATATCAATAACCTCAGATATGCAGATGACACCACCCTGATGGCAGAAAGTGAGGAGGAGCTAAAAAGCCTCTTGATGAAAGTGAAAGAGGAGAGTGAAGAAGTTGTATTAAAACTCAACATTTAGAAAACTCTGATCATGGCATCTGGTCCCATCACTCCATGGCAAATAACGGGAAACAGTAGAAACAGTGACCGACTTTATTTTCAGGGGCTCCAAAATCACTGCAGATGGTGATTGCATCCATGAAATAAAAAGGTGCTTACTCCTTGGAAGAAAAGTTATGACTACCCTAGACAGCATATTCAAAAGCAAAGACATTACTTTGCCAACAAAGGTCTGTCTAGTCAAAGCTTTGGTTTTTCTGGTAATTATGTATGGATGTGAGAGTTGGACTATAAAGAAAGGTGAGCGCCAAAGAATTGATGCTTTTGAACTGTGGTGTTGGAGAAGACTCTTGAGAGTCCCTTGGACTGCAAGGAGATCCAACCAGTCCATCCTAAAGGAGATCAATCCTGGCTGTTCATTGGAAGGACTGATATTGAAGCTGAAACTCCAAGACTTTGGCCACCTGATGTGAAGAGCTGACTCATTTGAAAAGACCCTGATGCTGGGAAAGATTGAATGCAGGAGGAGAAGGGGATGATATAGGATGAGATGGATGGATGGCATCACTGACTCAGTGGACATGAGTTTGGGTAAACTCTGGGAGTTGGTGATGAACAGGGAGGGCTGGCGTGCTGCAATGCATGGGGTTGCAAAGAGTTGGACACGACTGAGTGACTGAACTGAACTGAAGTAATATTGCTTCCTCAGGTGGCTTAGTGGTAAAGAATCTGCCTGCAGTGCAGGAGATTTTGGACATGACAGAGTACATGCATTCAAAGCAATAATATAATAGAGAAAGTGAAAGTGGAGTGTCAGTTGCTCAGTTGTGTCTGTTTGTGACCCCATGGACTGTAACCCACCAGGCTCCTCTGTCCGTGGAATTCTCCAGACAAGAATACTGGATACTGATAGCCAATCACTTCTCCAGGGGATCTTTCTGACTCAGAAATCGAACCCAGGTCTCCTGGATTGCAGGCAAATTCTCTACCATGTGAACTACCAGGGAAACCCAATAATGTAACAAACAATAAGCAAATATAAGTAAATTTACATCATTTTAGGTTATAAAACTTCAACAGTTGTTTAAAGTCAATGAAGACTTATAATTCTAGTTATTATTGACACAGTCAAATTTGTGCATGTGTGTGTGTGTGTGCATGTGTGTGTGGAGGATGCAGAGAGAAAACAAGGTGAGTAAATGCATGTTAAATTGAAGGCTTATTTTGATTGGCTCTAATTGTTATTAGGGAAAATGTTTAGATGTATCTGTTAAAGTTCTCTAGGATACAGAGAAGTAGAAAATTAAAAAAAAAATATTGGGGGAAAGAGTAATGAAGAGAAAGCATATAATATATAGCACATACATAAATAACTAGAAAAAGTTAAAACAAAGACATAATTGCAATCAATAGGAATGGGTTGAAAATAATCTGTGAGACATGGAAGCAACCCAGATGTCCAACGGATGAATGCATAAACAAAATGTGGTACAAACTTGTAAAGGAGTATCATTCAGCCTTATAAAAGAAGGACATTTTGACATACGCTATAGAATGGGTGCATCTTGAGGATATTATGGTGAAATAAGCCAGTAACATGAAAACAAATACTGTATGATTCTAGTCGTATGACCTATACAAAATTGTCCAATTCTGGAAACACAAAATAAAGTCATGGAGAGAGGAAGAAATGGGAAGTTGTTTTAATGGGCAAGCAGTTTCATTCTGCAGGGCCAAAAATAGTTCTATAGATACGTTGCCCATGTACATATACTTTCCTTCCAAGGAGCAAGTGTTTTTTAATTTCACAGCTGCAGTCACCATCTGCAGTGATTTTGGAGCCCCCCAAAATAAAGTCTGTCACTGTTTCCACTGTTTTCCCATCTATTTGCCATGAAGTGATGGGACAAGATGTCATGATTTTAGTTTTTTGAATGTTGAGTTTAAAGCCAACTTTTTCACTTTCTTCTTTCACTTTCATCACAAGGCTCTTTTCTTTTGGAAGAAAAGCTATGACCAATCTAGACAGTATATTAAAAAGCAGAGACATTACTTTGTCAACAAAGGTCTATCTATTAAAAGCTATGGTTTTTCCAGTAGTCATGTGTGGATGTGAGAGTTGAACTATAAAGAAAGCTGAGCACCGAAGAATTGATGCTTGTGAACTGTGGTGTTGGAGAAGACTTTTGAGAGTCCCTTGGACTGCATGGAGATCAAATCGGTCAATTCTAAAGGAAATCAACCCTGAATATTCATTGGAAGGACTAATGTTGAAGCTGAAACTCCAATACTTTGGCCCCCTGATGCAAAGAACTGACTCATTGGAAAAGCCCCTGATGCTGGGAAAGATTGAAGGTAGGAGGAGAAGGGGATGACAGAGGATGAGATGGCTGGATGGCATCACAGACTCAATGGACATGAGTTTGAGCAAGCTCAAGGATTTGGTGATGGGTAGGGAAGCCTAGCATGCTACAGTCCATGGGGTCACAGAGAGTCAGACATGACTGAGTGTCTGAACTGAACTGAGGACATAGAAGCAACCTAGATGTTCACCAACAGATGAATGAATGCAGAATTTGTAATACATATATATAATAAAATATTTCTCAGCTGCAAAAAAAAAGAATGAATTGCATTGCAGTCCATGGGGCTGCAAAGAGTCAGACACAAATGACAAACGGAACTGAACTGAAATGAAATATTCTTTACACTACTGAACTGTAGACTTATAAAGTTAAGATGGTAAATTTTTATGTGTTATTTATAATTACTAAGAAAAAAACCTGTAAAAGACAGAATCAGTGATTGGACTCAGAAACTAAAGCAGAGCCCTTCAAAGCACAAGGCTCAAAACAGAGTTCCTCTTGCCAGAGCCCAAGAGCTAAACTGATTAGAATGTATATTAATTAAAAAAAACAAAACTGAAAGTTGCCATTCAGACTGAACACACTGAACAGAACAATGAAATGAAATGTGAATGATAATAAGAAACTTCAGAATTTATTAAATAAAACACAAAACAAAGGCCATAGGTGAAGCACAGTGGTAGTTAATTGGAAAGATATGTACCCTTGGTTATTAAAAAAAAAGAAGGGCTGAAAATTAATAGACTATATCTTATAATCATGAAGTAATGGGGTGGAAAAGGAAAATAAGCTCAAGGAAAGCACAGGACAAACACAACAATGGTAAAAGGATCAATTAATAAAATAGAAAATATGAAAATGGAATAGAATTGATTAAAATAAAAATGGTATTTAAAAACTTTTTAAAAGAAAAATGTAGGCCAATTACAATGAAGAAAAATGTGAGGAAACAGATACCAGAACAATGAGGTCATAAAAGAGAACGGTCCTTCACCTTATCTTTGACAAAGGAGGCAAGAATATACAATGGAGTAAAGACAATCTCTTTAACAAGTGGTGCTGGGAAAACTGGTCAACCACTTGTAAAAGAATGAAACTAGATCACTTTCTAACACCACACACAAAAATAAACTCAAAATGGATTAAAGATCTAAACGTAAGACCAGAAACTATAAAACTCCTAGAGGAGAACATAGGCAAAACACTCTCCGACATAAATCACAGCAGGATCCNCCTCAGTGATCAGTGCAAAGAAATTGAGGAAAATAATAAAATGAGAAAAACTAGAGATCTCTCCAGGAAAATTAGAGATACCAAGGGAACATTTCATGCAAAAATGGGCTCAATAAAGTACAGAAATGGTATGGACCTAAAAGAAGCAGAAAATATTAAGAAAAGGTGGAAAGAATACACAGAAGAACTATACAAGAAGATCTTCACGACCAAGATAATCATGACAGTGTGATCACTCACCTAGAGCCAGACATCCTGGAATGTGAAGTCAAGTGGGTCTTAGGAAGAATCACGATGATGAAAGCTAATGGAGGTGATGGAATTCCAGTTGAGCTGTTTCAAATCCTGAAAGACGATGCTGTGAAAGTGCTTCACTCAATATGCCAGCACATTTGGAAAACTCAGCAGTGGCCACAGGACTGGAAGAGGTTAGTTTTCATTCCAATCCCAAAGAAAGGCAATGCCAAAGAATGCTCAAACTACCGCACAATTGCACTCATCTCACATGCTAGTAAAGTAATGCTCAAAATTCTCCAAGCCAGGCTTCAGCAGTACGTGAACCGTGAACTCCCTGGTGTTCAAGCTGGTTTTAGAAAAGGCAGAGGAACCAGAGATCAAATTGCCAACATCCACTGGATCATAGATAAAGCAAGAAAGTTTCAGAATAACATCTATTTCTGCTTTATTGACTATGTCAAAGCCTTTGACTGTGGGGATCACAATAAACTGTGGAAAATTCTTCAAGCGATAGGAATACCAGACCACCTGACCTGCCTCTTTAGAAATCTGTATGCAGGTCAGGAAGCAACAGTTAGAACTGAATATGGAACAACAGACTGGTTCCAAATAGGAAAAGGAGTACGTCAAGGCTGTATATTGTCTCCCTGCTTATTTAACTTATATGCAGAGTACATCATGAGAAACGCTGGGCTGAAAGAAGCACAAGCTGGAATCAAGATTGCCGGGAGAAATATCAATAACCTCAGATATGAGGATGACAACACCCTTATGGCAGAAAGTGAAGAAGAACTAAAGAGCTTCTTGATGAAAGTGAAAGAGGAGAATGAAAAAGTTGGCTTTAAGCTCAACATTCAGAAAACTGAGACAAAGGCATCCATTCCCATCACTTCATGGCAAATAGATGGGGAAACAATGAAAACACTGAGAGATTTTATCTTTTGGGTCTCCAAAATCACTGCAGATGGTGACTGCAGCCATGAAATTAGAAGACACTTACTCCTTGGAAGAAAAGTTATGACCAACCTAGATAGTATATTCAAAAGCAGAGACATTACTTTGCCGACTAAGATCCTTCTAGTCAAGGCTATGGTTTTTCCTGTGGTCATGTATGAGTGTGAGAGTTGGACTGTGAAGAAGGCTGAGCGCCGAAGAAATGATGCTTTTGAACTGTGGTGTTGGAGAAGACTCTTGAGAGTCCCTTGGACTGCAAGGAGATCCAACCAGTCCATCCTAAAGGAAATCAGTCATGAATGTTCATGGGAAGTACTGATGTTAAGCTGAAACTCCAATCCTTTGGCCACCTGATTTGAAGAACTGACTCACTGGAAAAGACCCTGATGCTGGTAAAGATTGAAGGCAGGAGGAGACAGAGGATGAGTGGTTGCATGGCATCACCGACTCAATGGACATGAGTTTGAGTAAACTCCGGGAGTTGGTGACGGACAGGGAGGCCTGGCATGCTGCAGTCCATGGGATCACAAAGAGTTGGACATGACTGAGGGACTGAACTGAACTGAACTAGGGAACTAAGATCCCACATGCTGCAAGGTGTGTCCAAAAATAAATAAATAAATAAAAAGATCACTTTGAGGTCTAAAAGTTACTGATTGTAGCATGTTACTGGAATTCATAAAATTTCCTTGATTTCTTATTTTTCACTCAGTGTGTTACTTTCCCAGGGCTGCCGTAACAAAATTCCACAATTTTCTGGTTGCCCTGCCTTCTATTACTTATGTAATTGACAGTTGGCCATAATCAGCTGTCTCAAAAGAATATAGTGAGAACAGTGTAATACCAAGGATTTTAAAGCACACTGGGGGACCATTTATCACACCTTACCAATAAATAGGAGCTAAATTATTCTCGTTTTGAGGACATGTTAATTTTTTCAGGCCATAATAATGGGAGTAGTAATGGGGATCCTGATGTTAAGCCTAACTCTAATGATGCGTAATCAAAAGATCCCTTTGAAAATCTGATCCTCTGTGAAAAATAAGTGTCAAGTTGTATTGCATTTCTTTCTCCAGTCTTATTGCTCCCTTTTAATCGCTTGGAATTTGTAAAATGCAATATCTTTGTGTAGCTAATCTGGTGATAAAGATTTGAGAATGGATTTATACCAAATATGAAGTACATTTCTCATGTAATAAATGTAACACTGATGGATTTTTAATAAACCTATTGTCAGAGTACTGTGGTTTCTGTCTTTCCACTCTTTTCTGGATCATTCAAGCCCCATCTCAAAGCTTGTGGATTTAATAAATCCACATTAATTTCTGAACCTAGAGAAACCTAGCCAAAACTCACACTGGGGTCCGCCAGTGTTCCTCCAGCCCTCAACCTCTGTAGCAACGCATGCAAGTTTTGATGTCAAATTTCAGGAAGTGGTGTGAAGCTCTTACTGAAGCCTGGACAGTTTGTCAGTGTTTTCTTAAGAAGAAAATATGCATTCTGAATCAATCAGTCAGATTCTGAAAATAAATTTTCCAAGGGATTCTAAGGTGCCAGAGAAACTAGATGAAATTGGTAAAAGAAGTCGATGGTTCCACAAGCATAGAATGTGAGTCCAGAGCCTTGTGATCTAACCTGGGCCACAGGGCTGCTCTTTCCTTGAGTTCTGCCTTCCCCAGCCCCACACACATCCACCACATCTTCTCATCCCTGTTCTTTACTTTCACAGAGAAAACTGGGAGATGCACCTTGGCCAAACTTCATACAAGTGGAGTGTGTCCTCTCATCTGGTTGGCCAAGGTGCCAATATTCCTCAGGCTATCTTTGTTAAATCATTCACCTTGGATTCAAAGAAATTCATAAAAGAATAAAATATATACTCTCACATGAACAAATATACAACTCAGGATTTGAGTTTTACTAACCAGGTAAGTATATATCAATTTTCTGGAATGGGATTACCCATAATTTGAAGAACTAAATGTGAAAAAATGCATAAACTTTTATTCAAATAGTTTGACTTGCAATAAAAAATTTTTGCTACAAAACTAGATCTTATACAGTACAGCACCCATGAAAGGGATCAACTAGATTTTTTTAAATTGCTATCATCTATTTTCTAGTTCATAGTTAATGGCACACTTAACTTGCTGAAGATAATTTTGAGGCTGATTTTCTCTGCTAATTAAGATATTGTAATATGTATAATGTGTAGTAATTTAAAACTAACCTCCATTTTGCATTGATAAAAAGAGGACCTTAACTGATTGCCAATTCTAATAATTACATGTAAAGCTACTAACAATTTTTTCCCTTTCTTTTCTACTCTTTTTCAAACAGATTTTGTTACTAAAAGTGTTACAACACAAAACTGCAACCTCCCCTCCTAAAACAAAATCACAAAAGTCAACTATTGCTTAGCATTCAACTACAGAAATTGCTCATCCCTAGATGAAGTAATCCACTGTGGAGGTTAATTTTTATAGATATATGCTGTTCTATATTTATTTCAATAGAATAAATATTGCTCGATAATGTAAAAAAGCAGTAGTTAAGTTTTTGTTATCCTTGATTCTACAGTAAGTATGAATGATCTTCTTTTGGAGGTAAGTCATTCATTAAATTAGACAATTTAAATCAGATTCACACAAAAAGTTATCACTTTAATATAAAATTCTCCCTCATTTTCCCTCCAAGCAATAGGAAGCAATTCCAGTAAATACAGTATTTAACTTAATGGCTTTGCATCTAAACATCACCCAAATGCTACTCTTATGACTCAAATACAGTGTAGTAATCTAGGTTATTCTCCCTAAAAAGCACAAGTCTTATGGAACTGTTCGTTGCTTTCGCATTCAACGATGTTCAACAAACTTCCCAGAACCCGAGGAAAACACAGCTTCCACACAATGGAGTTTAAAAATGCTGCGGGAAATTAGCTGCAATGGTGAGCTCATCTGTTATATCAATCTCTTTGTTCAATAAATAATAGAACTTCCCCGTTTAAAGTGAATGAGCATTAGCCTGCCTACGCAGGGGATGTGGGTCTGCGGAGATTCTGCAGGCTACGGAGAAACTAAGCCCGAGTGCCAACTACTGAGCCCCAGTACTGCGGCTCCTGCCGCCTGTGAGCCCAGGGCCTGCGTTCTGCAACGCGAGAAGCCGCTGAAACGGGAAGCCGGGGCGCCGCAGCCAGGAGCAGCGCCCGCTCTCCGCCCCTAGAGAGAGCCTGCGCGCTGCAGCGAAGACCCGGTGCGACCAAAGACAAAAACAGATTAATGATTAAAATAAAATCATTTATTTTAATGGGTAAACACGTACCCATCCTTCTTCAATCAAACTATTACAAAGACTAATTATAAATACCAAATATGAGGAACCTTTAAGTGATTCATGAATTAATATGGTTGGAGGCATGCTGATGCTGCTAAGTCGCTTCAGTCGTGTCTTACTCTGTGCGATTCCAGAGACAGCAGCCCACCAGGCTCCCGCGTCCCTGGGATTCTCCAGGCAAGAACACTGGAGTGGGTTGCCATTTCCTTCTCCAACGCATGAAAGTGAAAAGGGAAAGTGAAGTCCCTCAGTCGTNGTGGGTTGCCATTTCCTTCTCCAACGCATGAAAGTGAAAAGTGAAAGTGAAGTCGCTCAGTCGTGTCCGACTCCCAGCGACCCCATGGACTGCAGCCTTCCAGGCTCCTCCGTCCACGGGATTTGCCAGGCAAGAGTACTGGAGTGGGGTGCCATTGCCTTCTCCAACGCATGAAAGTGAAAAGGGAAAGTGAAGTCCCTCAGTCGTGTCTGACCCTCAGCGACCCCATGGACTGCAGCCCCCCAGACGCCCCCGTCCATGGGATTTTCCAGGCAAGATTACTGGAGTGGGGTGCCATTGCCTTCTCCGGGTTCGAGGCATAGTCCACCTTTAATTGGTTCTAAACCACCACTTTCTCCTGTTTTCCTTAGATAACCTCTTCTCATAGTCAGTGAGTTGTCAATATTTTCTTCTTGTCTTTGCTCATCTAAATCCATCAGTCTGGAATACTCTTTCCACTTCTCTTTACCAATTTGAACTCTTAAGTCTTCTTTGGTTCATCAGACCACAGAGCCTTCTTTCTGTACAAGTAGGTTAATATCCAAACGACTGCTGAGATGTGAATATGGTATCACCCTTTGGTTCTGGGGCTTCTCTGGTGGCCCAGAAGGTAAAGAATCTGCTTGCAATGCAAGAGACCCGGGTTCAGTTCCTGGGTTGGGAAGATCCCCTGGGGAAGGAAATGGCTGCCCACTCCAGTATTCTTGCTTGGAGAATCCCATGGACAGAGGAGCCTGGCAGGCTACAGTCCGTGGGGTCTCACAGAGTCAGATACGACTGAATGACTAACACATGTACACACTTTAGTTCGAATAGAAATAGAAATCTAAATAGATTTTGAATCTATTTCCATGAACAAATAAAATTCTGATTATAAGTATCTTTAGATTTTTAATTGGAGGATAATTGCTTTAAAATTTTGTGTTGGTTCCTGCTGTACAACAATGTGAAACAGCCAGTATACATATATCTCCTACACATGTACACACTTTAGTTCGAATAGAAATAGAAATCTAAATAGATTTTGAATCTATTTCCATGAACAAATAAAATTCTGATTATAAGTATCTTTAGATTTTTAATTGGAGGATAATTGCTTTAAAATTTTGTGTTGGTTCCTGCTGTACAACAATGTGAAACAGCCAGTATACATATATCTCCTCCCTCTTGAGCCTCCCTCCCAACCCCAAAACTTTAATATGCATTGGAAAACAAAAATACTTGTGTGACTTGCTTTATTGTGGTGGTCTGGAGTCAAACTTACAGTATCTCTGAAGAATGCCTATGTATTTCTGTTCAGATTAACAGACTCACGTATTTGTCACATACCTTCCAAAAGGAAGTTCATACCCATGTTTCACTTTGTAATTTACTGGAGTATGTATACAAATTATCGGATGTCTCTATATATTTAAAAATCCAACAAGATCTTTGGCCAGACTTTAAAAAGAGGTGGAGGTTTTACCCCAGCGGCACTTGTAACTGTGAGGCAAATAAATGGTAACCTATGGTCACGATTTTTCTTTCAATTAAGAATATATGACTATGATAGTACTTATCCTCTTCAAAAGTGATTCACATTGTTTACTTGACTTTAACCATGGGCAGCTTTACTCATGGTTGGTTCACTACAAGTTATTCAAAGAAGGGGAGAGAAGTGTGATTGGTTGGAACTCATGGTGATATTGGCAAGTGTTAATAACTCACAAAAGTAAGTGTGCAACTAAAATGAAAAGTGTAAGACAATGTGCAATTTTCCCTTGGAAAGATTAGCTTTACTTAGATGTGGATAAAATTAGCATTTGCTAATCCTCCTTTTGCAGAAAACAAATAGAAGAAAACATATGGCCTCCGAACTCTTAGTGAACACTTTGACAAGTCTGCTCAGGGTAGACAAGCCACCATACTTAACATTTGGGTTTAAAAGATGTTTCTTGAAGCTGAGTTAAATGAAAAGCTTCAGCCTTTCAACTCCCTTGCCCTTTTATTATCTATGACCAATGGCTTATGCATATGAATATATGATAATAACATTTAGTGGATTAATATGGTAGAGGGATAGATTGCATCTTTGAACCAGTGAAAATAAGCTTCCTCCTCTTAAACTGAAACAGCTAATATTAATGCCTTCTCTCTGGTAACTGTTGTACTCCTCAACTTCCCAATCAACTTATTTAGGGAATTTATTAGTAAGGATAGTTAATGATTTTTTTTAAAAGCGTGTGAAGAATTTCCAGAGTTTAATTCAACTTTAACTTTCTATCCAAATTCATTTGCTTATGCAAAACACATGAAAAACACTCTGAGAAAGATAAGAGAGAAATCTCAGAAGGTCAAGCTCTTTAGTATAAATGCCAAACTGCAAAAGCTGTTAGCTTATTAAAATATACATCATACTGAATCCAAACATTATCTCATAACACTTAATCTTTTATTATTATTTGATATTCATCATATAATAATGACTCTTTCTCTATGGACTAACTGGCTAAAAATCTATATCCCAGAGACAAGGCATTTAGTAGTAAGAATGGTAAGAAATAGTGGCGTTAACCTTTTTTCCTATACTTACACTTTCCTTTTATTTTAGTGATTGGGACATTTCTGACAGAGAAAATCAGTTAAGGAGTATCTGAAACATGTCCTTGAAACAGGGTCAGAGATCCTTAGAAATGTGCATTTCTTTCACAATATAAGGAAAGCTACAGGTCCGTGAGTTTTGAAAAACTGGTTATTTTCGTACATATCTAAAAAAGAACAATGTAAACAATTTCTTCAACAAATATGTGAATAATGCTTTCTGACACTCAGTTGTTTCCGCTCATTGTCCATTAAAATGGCAAAGCAAATTAAGTAAGGTCAAGAAAGTTTTAGTAAACTGGGAAGGAACTTCTGGAAGGTTTAAGCTAATGTTCAAAAGGACAAAATTGGAGCCAGAAGTTGCAAGACAAACTCTCGCTAAGCCTTTATAATGGGCAGAAGTTTCCTTGGGTGCAGGTGAGAGTGTATGAAACTGCTGGGTCAGTTTTTGGCTGAGTCTCAGGGCTTGGGTCTGGAAGGTGACATCCTGTTTTATCAAATTTCTTTTGACAGCTCCTGTGCTTCCTTGGCAATAGCTCANAAACTCTCGCTAAGCCTTTATAATGGGCAGAAGTTTCCTTGGGTGCAGGTGAGAGTGTATGAAACTGCTGAGTCAGTTTTTGGCTGAGTCTCAGGGCTTGGGTCTGGAAGGTGACATCCTGTTTTATCAAATTTCTTTTGACAGCTCCTGTGCTTCCTTGGCAATAGCTCAGCATGAGGGGCATCCCCTTGTGACAATAGGAGGGATGAGGATTAAAGCAAGGATGTGATACAGTCTATGTACTATATCCCATGTACCACATAGGATGTATTATGTACTACATAACATCCTATATATTACATTCTCATTCTGATAGATCAAGCTTCATGACTGTTTTTTNCTGTTTTATCAAATTTCTTTTGACAGCTCCTGTGCTTCCTTGGCAATAGCTCAGCATGAGGGGCATCCCCTTGTGACAATAGGAGGGATGAGGATTAAAGCAAGGATGTGATACAGTCTATGTACTATATCCCATGTACCACATAGGATGTATTATGTACTACATAACATCCTATATATTACATTCTCATTCTGATAGATCAAGCTTCATGACTGTTTTTTTTTTTTTTTCCTTCATAGACTGGTCTTGATAGGAATGGGACAGTTGGAGATATAAGGCCTGGAACAAATCGCATTGATATGAACTCAGTACAAACCACATGTTCACTACCGATTTCAAACTTGTGTTCCTCAAAAGAAATCAAAGACATAATCTACTTTCTTAAACAATTAAACAGGCCTTTTGTCAGTGGTGGCTCAGAGGTTAAAGTGTCTGCCTCCAATGCAGGAGACCTGGGTTCGATCCCTGGGTCGGGAAGATCCCCTGGAGAAGGAAATGGCAATCCACTCCAGTATTCTTGCCTGGAGAATCCCATGGGCAGAGAAGCCTAGTAGGTTACAGTCCACGGGGTCGCAAAGAGTCGGACACGACTGAGCGACTTCACCTTCACCTTCACCTTTGTCAGTATTTAAGAGGGCCTTTCCATCCTTAGGGAAAATACTACTCTTTCCCCCCCTCAATTTCATAATGTTGTTTTTTCGATATGCAGATGACACCACCCTTATGGCAGAAAGTGAAGAGGAACTAAAAAGCCTCTTGATGAAAGTGAAAGTGGAGAGTGAAAAAGTTGGCTTAAAGCTCAACATTCAGAAAACGAAGATCATGGCATCCAGTCCCATCATTTCATGGGAAATAGATGGAGAAACAGTGGAAACAGTGTCAGACTTTATTTTGGGGGGCTCCAAAATCACTGCAGATGGTGACT